>QANU01014009.1:0-31475 GCA_003254905.1 Nissolia schottii
GCAATCAGCCCTTGGGCTATAAATACCCCCTCTAAAACCGAAAATGGGCAGAAAATTGGAAAACCAGTCAGAACTCTGTCCGTTTGTCGATCGACTGCTGTTCTGACAAACCGGAGACTTAGACACCGCCTGCCTTAAGCCCAGTTCACTTCCTCCACGCATCCCCTAACCCTTAGCCACGAAAATCACTCCAAAAACCCATGGAAATCTGCAGCAATTTCGGCCAAGAGGAGCTAGGAGGCAGCCAAGCAAGCTAGGAGCAAGCCGGAATTGTCGGCACCGCGGTAACGGTGGGTAAATCTGACATAACCACTGTCCATGTGGCTTAAGATGTTTGATGCTATGATTGTGATATGTATGCTAGGATAGATTAGGTTCTTGCTAGGTTTATGTTCTTTGATGATGATGATGGAAATTGTGTGAATATGTGGCTATGTGCTAGAGATGCTAAGTGTTACATGAACATAGGTTAGAAAAGCATGAATTTGTGGTTTTAATTGATTATGGAAATGATTTTTGAAAGCTTGAAAGTATGTTATGGATGTTAGAAATTGGCTAGGAATGATGGAAGAAAGGCTCTAAGAATTGGTACTAAGGAACCTTGTAGAACATGGAAAATTGCAAGAATTAGGGGCTGAAATTCGTCAGGACCCGCTGAGCGGCCAGGGCCTTCGCTGAGCGGTCTTAGGCGCTGAGCGGTGCACCATAGGCGCTGAGCGGTCTGCCTTAGGCGCGGAGCGGTATGCCTTAGGCGCTGAGCAGCCTGCACAAAGACAGCCCTCCCCTCTTCGAAAACTTGTCATTTTCTAAACCAAAACTCCATTTTATACTGGTTGCAATTATCCATGGATCTACTGATTTTACTAAAGAATGTTAAATGCTATGAATTAAGGACTTATGTTCAAGGCTTTCTAAGGTATGGTACATGTTATGAATTAAGGCTTTATGTTTAATGCAAATGAACTGTAACTGGAATTGATGAACTGTAATGATGAATGCTATGTGATTATGTGTCATGGAAAAGGTTTTTCAAAAGGAAAAAGAAAGGATGAATGAATGAGACCGGGGTCCAGGAGTTCACGCCTGGCTCGGAAGAACAAAAGGAAAAGAAGGGAAAGGAAAGGAAAAGGAACAGGGCATGACGTCACTAAGTCCCAAAAAGGAAAAGGAAAGAAAGGAAAAAGGAATCTTTTCCTAGCTGTGCGTAATAGCCGGCAGGAAGGGCAAGTTGAACCCTGGGCATGCTTCGTCCCTAGCATAAGGACGGGGTAGGGTCCCCTCGCCACCCCTAGCATAAGGGTGGATTCTCCTATCGTGAGCTACTGATGGTTTAGCGCAGCCTAGTCCTCACGATACTGAGACAACAAGGAAGCCTGTCGCGGTAGGCCACCGTTACGGGGGGGTTGAGCTTGAAGTAATTGCTCTAAGTGATATAACTGTACATAAGTGGAGGTGCGAAGAAGCTTATAATTAAAATGGGCACGGTTATAAGTGGACGCGCACTAAAGCTTATTATGTGATATGTGATTATGTGAAATATGTGATTATGTGTACTTAGGAAGTAAGATAGAGAACAGATGACTTAGTAATGAAGAATAGGTTCCCCAGTCGCCTAGTAAATTAGATAAAGCTGCTCAGGCTTAGTATGGATTAAAATCAAAGGTAGGGACATAGTATAACTGTGACACTTAGAGACCCCCTGAGCGGCGGAATCATAATTGAGTGTAATATGAGTAGCGAGACCAAAGGTAACCCACTGAGAACCTAGTGTTCTCATCCCCCACTCCTTTATGGTTCTAGTTGAGCACACTGAGGATCGAGAAGACGTCATGGCGGGGAAAGCAACACAAGGGACGAGGAGAGGAGCTACAGGAGAAGCCAAGGGGAGACAGCTAAAGATCAGACGATTAGCTAGTAGATGATATATGTGTATTTGTACTTCTACGTGATATTTGTATTTGATACTGATAATACTATGTATATATTACTTATGAATGTATGGAGGACCATTGTTTGTTATCTTCGCAGGTACTAATGATATCTTTATTTATCGTTACACATGTTATGTTTCCGTTCAAAATGCATGTTCTAAACGCAACAAGGCTCCTAATTTACTCTATGTGACGTATAAAGAAAGTTTAAATTTGGTCCATATTTTGGGTAGCAATATTTTTAAAAGAATACATGGGACTAAGTAATCCCCGCCAAAGCAGATAACAACCTAGTGAGCATTGTTTGCGACGTACGCGTAAACAGTTAGTTAGGGTGTTACAACAACTTTATTGAGATTATAGATAATTCCATAAATTAACAACATCCCTAACTATTCCTAACCTTAACCCTAATCTTAACCCTAACCCTAACCATCACCCTAACCTTAACCATCACCCTAACCCTAACATAACCTTAACCATAAACCTAACCCTAACCCTAACCTTAACCCTAACCCTAACCCTGACCCTAACCCTAACCCTATCCTTAATCCTAACCCTAACCTTAACCTTAACCCTAACCCTAACCCTAACCCTAATCCTAACCCTAACCCTTACCGTAACCTTATCCCTAACCCTAACCCTATCCCTAACCCTAACCATAAACCTAATCTTAACCCTAACCCTAACCCTAACATTAACCTTTACCCTAACCCTAATCTTAACCCTACCCTAACTCTAACCCTAACCCTAACCTTATCCCTTAACCTTATCCTTAACCCTAACCCTTACCCTAACCCTAACCTTAACCTTATCCCTAACCCTAACCTTAACCCTACCCTAACCCTAACCTTAACCTTAACCTTAATCTTATCCCTAACCCTAACCCTAATCCTAATCATAGAACATAACATTGACTTTTTATTATCATTACTATTATCGTGACCGCCACACAAATTGTATTCGTTGGACCAGGTCTTATAAATCTATGCCAGAAACTTCTTGGCATTACACCTGGTCCCGAGGACATGCGCTTATCGTTTATTAATTCGGTTTGGCTGAATAGTCATTTTGGCCCCGATATCCGTGACGATTTTGATGAGCATGACATGCAGCAGATCTTGGCATGGCATGCATGAGGATACATTTTGTGCCTGTTTGATAATCTTCTGTTCTGTGATAAGAGCGGCAATTGGATCCACGCCAAGTACTTAGCCATCCTTCGAGACTTGGGTGGCCTAGGAAGATACAGTTGGGGTTCGGCGATCCTAGCGACGCTGCAAAGAGCACTCTGTCGCGCTACCTGCACCAATTGTAAGGGAATAAGTGGTTGTATGGTGCTCCTTCAAGTGTGGGCATTTTATAGATTCCCTACGCTTGCACCAACCCCACATGATCCGTTCCACTTTCGTTTTCCTCTTGCGGCAAGGTAGCTGTTCAGTAACTAAATTATCATTAGTCGAATAGATCATGATGTTTTTCATTATTTTTAACTCAATTAATTGAATATATTGCAGATGGGCTAACCAGTGTACCTTCATAATGCACACAATATTACTATCAAGGAATGCAGAAATGCCCTAGACGATATGGCACCTGACGAGGTATAACCTAACACCAATCAACATATTCCCGTCAACAACCCTGGAAGTTTATTAACTCAATTATTTTTGTGTGCAGTTTATATGGCAGCCATATCATCAACCCCAGGTTATGGCAGTTATCCCTGTGGAATTGAGGAATAAACGGGTAACGTGGTCAGTAGTATGCCCGCTAATATGCTTTGAGATTGTTGAGTGGCATGCGGCTGACCACGTGCTCCGACAATTTGGTCTAGTTCAGAGGGTGCCTTCTGGACCTAGTTGCAGCATTCGCTTCAACGCATAATGTCAACCTGAGGGGGAATCCACATGCATTGGGTTGTACAAACTGGGTGTAGAGGCATCATACATGGATTCAGATGTGGATTAACCGCATGGCCCTGGTCGGTGATAGAATTGCAGATTATAGACCAATTAATATGTATTGGCAGTGGTATCTAGTTAATGGTCTAGATTTCTTAAACAAGGCCACGATCATCAACAGCTACCTGAAGTGTGGCAGCAATACCACCCTTCGCCAATGCATGGTAATGTGCCAGCGTATAAACCAAATGAATTCTTTGATGAGCATCCGCACGGTTTGTACATTCCACACCCCCAACAAGGTTTCCTTGCTCTGCCGAACCAATATGAAGCATCTGCTCCGGCTCCGCAGCCTGATTTATATGCTCCTGTTCCTCAAACCGACTCGTACGATCCTTTCACCAACCCGGTTTCTTTGCCTGGCTAAGCGAACAAATGGCTCACCCACTGAATGAAATTGACGACACATTTGAACTGTTCAACCCTGAACCCTCGTCGTCGCAGCCGCCTCGACATGCATCCGATGAAGTTGAAGTGAATCCATACCCAGATGAAGTCACTCCACCTCCATACAGACCAGACACCCGATCTCCTCTTCCTAGTGAAGGGTTTACTGACCCATACATTTCATATGGTAGAAGGTCCTTCCATGTGGGGGGAATTCAAGATCATGTAAGCGACGTGAACGATTGCCAAGGAGATCAGTTGACAACACATATGTGGATAGTCGTAGAGGTGCTTCTGAGCCATTAGGTTATAGTGCTGCGGTTAGGGTACGATTTGATCTAAATGAGCTGCCAGAGGATGAATCTCCGCTTGACGCTGACAACACCCATGCTGCAACGATGCAACTGTCGCCTACACCTGGTCGAAGGGGAAACCTTTTTACGAGGGAGGTACGAGGAGTGCAAAGACGAGTGATGCGGTGGATAGGGCGTCAGGCCAATGACGATGAAGCGAGTACAAGTGGCGCAGCCCAACAAGGGTATGACCTCCGGGACCGTGAAAATATTAGGGCATCCGATAGATACACCCCTACACAGGCACCTAGTAATCAAGGTTTTCATGGGCAAAGATGAACATGTATCTGTATATGTACTAGAATGAATTGACCAATTTGATTTCAATTAATGATATTTCACATAAGCATTTCACATAAACATTGCATGATAATTACAGTTCTATGTCTGGTCACTTGGGCCCGCACCAGTGTGCGGACAACGAGAACTATTGTGACTTGTTCCACGACAAAGTCGACAACGTCTTTGTCGGCTGTGCTCCGTAGCATCCATTTCACTTCGAAATCGAGTAGAGTTTGGCGGACTAACAAACTCAACACCTTCAATATTATCTTTTTTAACTAAACCATCATAAAAAATATATGCAGCAACACCTCCCCTTTCCATTTTCTTGTATAAAAAAAACACAAGCACCCTAATAGAAATGTGACTCAATCAACAAAATAAGAATATAAAAACTTCAAGAGGAAGAAGAAAAAGAAGAAGAAGAATAGAACTTGAAGAGAGGAAGGAGAGATCTGTGAATTTGCAAGTGATGTTGAATCCCCCACCTCCCTTTTATGGGCGAATTCTCCCGGTGCTGAAATATTTTATTTTTACACTGGCAGGGTCTGAATTCGCCATATGATGTGGCAAATTCAGACCCTGTCAGTAAAAAATAANTTTTCCCCACCCCCACACATCTGGATTACCTTTGTTTACAAACCATACAAAGGTAAAAATTCCCTAGTTTTGCTGACGTAATGTCAAACTTACTAGCAAAGGGCTTGAAGTTCGTTTTATGTATATGCTTGCTGGAGGTTTATTTAGTAATTGCTCTAATTCCAATGTTTCACCAGAGGTCATTGAAGGACTGAACACCAAATAACACCACCACTTTTTCTCGAAAGTGACATTTAGCATCAAAATAGCGACAGATGATGTTGAAAGAAAGACCAAAACACAAAACAGTAAAACCAAAAAACAAAAAGTTACTTATATAAGACTCTTTTTCCACCCAAGATGAGCTGGCTCGGTCAAAACCGGACAAAGAAATTAAGAAAGAAACCATAGCCACAGAAAGTATGGAGTGTTATTTGGATCATTTAAAATGGGCAATACATTATCATTTATTTTTGTAACATATCATAGAGTTAATGTATTGTGAGAAGAATGATAAAATATTTATACATTTTGAATGATTTAAATAATATTTTTGAAATATATGAGATTAAAATTAAAACTTTTATTACTGAAAAAAAAGGTAAAAAATGAAAATGTTGCAATGATGTACATAAGGTTGCCCAACCAAATTAACAAACCCGACCAACCCAAAGTCACTCAAGTTGAGTTAGTTGGGTTGGTCAGGTAATCTGAAAAACCTTGACGAACTTGGACTTTCTTATGGTGGGATGTCGGGTAGTCAAAATCGTAACTTGAACCAACTCGATCAATTCATCCCCCTTTCTATATAAACAATAATAATTAGAGAAACCCTCCCCTGCATCATAGCCAACTTCCATTTTGGGATTCAAGCTCAAAAAGCCCATAAACAATCTAAAAAATAGGCAAAAATTATCCAATCTTAAAATGAAAAACAGACAACCAGATCAACCTGTCAAATCCAACCCACCCAACTTGGACAATCCGACGTGGGTTTGTTGGGTCGAGTCAGGCCTCCTTTGACACCCCATGGCATATCTAGAAATTAAAACCATACTATTTATATTTTGGATTTTCTCATATCCTATAAGCTTTTTAGGGGTATAATAACAGTTAGCAGATAATAATAACTGTATTTCACCGCTTAAAGAAAAATGAGGACACTCCCTCTGTTGGTGTTGTCGCTTCCTCTCTCCGCGTTCCCCCATCATCATCATCCACCTCGCACTTCTTCTTCAACACAAACCCATCATCTCTCAGACCTCCTTTTGCATAACAAGCCTTTGTCTTCTTCTTCCCTCAGTTCGAGAAACAAAGGCGCAGTAGTGTGCGGCGTGAATCCCAGTGACTCCAAAAAAGACCCTTTGTTCCTGGACGAAAATGGCGTGGTCGATGATATGGAAGGTTACCTCAACCACCTCTCCCTCGAATACGACTCTGTCTGGGATACCAAACCATCTTGGTCAGCTCAGCACTTTCTCTCTTTCACCCCTTTTCTTAACTTTCCATTTTAATTAGTGCTATTTTATTGAATTGTGTTTGGGGCCCCATTCTTCAAAATTTCCACTTTCTTAAGCAATTAGTCAATTGTAACCAAACCCATTATGCGAAATTTCAACCTTTTCAAATTGTAGGAAAATTGTTGTAGATTTGTGAACAAAATCTCGTATGTTTTTTTTTTTTTTGGAGGATTGTGTCTAGTAAAAAAAAGTTGTGCTGGTCTAGAGACTGCATTTTAGTGTAGTGTTTGTTTCTCCTCATGCTATTTGTTTTGCTTGTAGTGTTGCTGGTTGTTGTTTATCTTGGCCTTAGTTTGTTTGTTATTTATGTCTCCCATCTTTTTGTTGTAGGTGTCAGCCTTGGACAATAACGCTGACAGGGGCATCCATTATTGCTGTTAGCTGGTTAGTTTTGCACTCAGTGATAGTCACTTCAGTCATATCCACACTAATATGCGCATGGTGGTACATCTTCCTCTATTCTTACCCCAAGGTAGTTTGCTTAATTTCCTTGTTCTTTCTAAGCATACTTTGCTTTACCTTGGAAATGAAATAAGGTTGTAGTGGGAATTTTGGGAATAGGAAAATGTGTTTTGTGAATCTTCTGAGTCCTTTTAGCAACTGATCTCTCTCCCTTTCTTGAGCTTAATGGACTTCCAATTCTTGTTCTTTTTTAATCCCCTCCACATACATGCATAGCAAGGGATTAATACTTGCCAGATTTGAGTCACAAGCCTCCAAAATGCTTAAGGCTATGTTTGGAAGATTTTAAGAGAATGGAAAGGAGTGATTAATAATAATGGAACGGATTAGAAAGGTGAAGAATGGAATGGATAGTTGCTTGTATGTCACTCTATTGTTTGGGAGTTTAACAAGAGGAATGTGAGAGAGTCCTTATACTCTTATTTGGTAGTTAACTAGTTCTAATATAAGTGAATGAAATGAAAAGAAAATACATTTAGTTTTCTAATTTTATCCTATAACTTGATATAATAAATGGTGGATTTATATTTTTTAGGGATAAAATAGGAATTGAATCAAATGTAGAAGGAGCAACAAATTTGACAATGTTAATGGCAGGGAAGGGAGTGCTACACCCTCTTTTGCCATTGATTTTCATTGCATATTGCATCTTCCAGACACACATATTAAAACAGTTGTCTTGTATTCTATGTCATTCCCTTACTGGCCATTGATCCAAACACTCCCTAAGGAATAAAGCATCAATTTTGGTTGATAGAGATTTGTTAGGGTCTTGTTATGATTGAAACAAAAAGAAAAAAAAGGTGATCTCATTCTTGTGTTTCTCAAAATTAGGGACAATGATGCTAGAGAATAAAGATGTTATATTACCCTAAATCTCATGTTCTATGTTTTACTAGCAAAGTTATTTGGGATCCAGGAGTAGGTTATATTGTAGTTACATTAAGTTAGAATTCCAGAAAATAGCCAAGTAAGCAAAATAAATTAACTTAAAGTATTCAATATTTCTTGTTCATTGTCAGGCATATTCAGATATGATTGCTGAGCGCAGAGAAAGAGTTACAAATGGTGTTGAAGACACATTTGGTCGTAGGAAGAAGCAGTGACATTTCTATTCCTCAGTTTGTGCTCATCTTTTTCCCCCTCTTCTCATATCACATACACTCTCTGCTTCTGCTTTGTATAACTACAGAATAGAAGTTGTTGAAACATTCATTCACATTACTGTAAATTGGCTTTAGAGATGGTAGGTTGAAGAGACAAGCATCTTTATGCCTCTTTCAGTGCGTGTGCATGAATATATGATCTTGTCTTCACATGCTTGGGTGCGCATGTGCATTATTAACCTGTTCTCTGGCTAGGTTAGCTTTGAGGATTGTTCATAGATAACGTTTTTGGATTTCCGCTGCAATGACTCAGAATCAATTCTGGAGTTTTAGAAGTGAGAAATTTTCACTTCTATTGGGGCTCAAAATTGAATGTATGAAGAAAAAAAAAAACATATTTAAGGACTAAGAAGTAATTATCTATCACATACAATAAAAAGAAAGTTATCTATTACTATTACATACACTAGATTACTCCTATTGATTTGTGCACTAACAAATGTCCAGAATTAGAAAGAGAGTAGAAAAGAGGGAACCAAATAAAATTTAGAAAGTGAAAGTAAATACGAAACAAATTTTCATAATAACATTGAATGCATTCAAAGGATTAATTGCAGAGGACTACACCATCTTGACTGTTCAGTCTCATGCCATCAATAAAAGTGGAAGGCAAAATAATTTCTTAGCACACTAGCACTTCCATTCTTCCCTGCACACCAAGTACTGAGGTAAAATAATTGTACTATGAGTCAATATCTACCCTAAGACTTTCAACCATCAGGGTTAGGGCTGAACAAAATCTGTTCGGTGCATCTCTTATGAATGAATGGAAGAATAAAGAGAGGTTCTCTCCAAACGGTTGAGATAAAATGTTGAATGAAAATTTAGAAATTTCTTTCAGGCTGTGTGAAACTTTCAGCAACAGTTCAGTCTTGTTCAAACCTCATGGGTGGTTATTGAAAGTGGAAATGCCTAACAAACATTGGAAGCTTGTGCTTCTAAATGTCAAAACAAAACTCAGAATTCAAAGACACTAGACAGAAAGTCTTTTATCGTGGCACACCTTTTTCTTTGTAAACCTTACATCTGACAAACATTTTTTGCAAGAAGAAATTACATCAAGTGTTATAGTATATGATGCATTTAAGTATAAAAAGACAACAAAAAGTAGAGAAGACCAAAGACTAGAAAGGGGAAACAAGGAGACTAGTTTTGCAGTTTCATCCAATCTAATATGATCACATGTTGTAGAAAACTCTGGCTAGCAATATCACTGTAACACTCAAGAATAAGACTTATATGATTAAACTCTTCAATTGACTTAGTCATTTTTCCAAGCATACAAAATGAGAGAGAAGCCAAGTCCTTGCAACTGGGAATCTCTAAACTGCTGAGAATAAGCCCATGACAGAACAGAAGGATCTGAAACTGATTGCCCTCCTGCTCCTGCCCAAAACAGCTTCTCAGCTGAAATGCAGGTTTGGAACATAAACACTGCATTTCCCATGGCATTCCCAAAGAGCCAATTGTGCACATCCCAAAACACTTCCACAGGAATACCATCCACAAGGATGGTGTGATTCCCCCTGAACTTCCACTTGAGCTGCTTCACCTGTATCACTGTCTTGCTATCAATTCTGATCACAAGACAAGGGTCATTGAGACCAAGTGTGTCACACTCAATCCTCACATTATGCACCTGACCCTTGTCACAAAACTGAGCCTTTGCAACATAGAATCTCTTGCCAAAGATGTGCTCTCTCTTTGCGATGAAGATGGCATCATCAGTGTGTGCTTGATGAGCATGGCCACTGATGTCAATCTTCTTGCATGCCTCCTTTTTGAGATCTCCTAAGAGCAACACCATCTCTTGGTTGAACACAACAGCTACGTAAAAACCCTCCAAGGGTTCCGGCCCTGGACCAAATTTGGCACTGCTAAGGTCCCAAATTATGTCTATTCTGCTGGATTCAACCTCCAAGCTCTTTGACCCTTTTCTCTTTGAGAACAACCATGGCTTTATGTCAACCTTGCAGAGGCTATGGCTGCACCCCAACTCATCTATCCCCACCCTCAAGCCCAGACCCATCAGATTCTTGGTCCACGAAACCGTGATCAAGCAAGGGCGACCCTTTAACTTGCACTGGTAGACACAAGTCACCACATTCTGAGATGATGATCTTGTGGTGCTGCTGCTTGAGGAGGATGAATCTGCGACCTGAACACCATTTTCTCCAAAACAAGAAGGAAACTCCTTCATGGCACCACCACCAACACTAACAACCACCACCAACACCAGCAAATCTAAAAATCTGAACTTTATCTGTTTATCTGCTGAGAAAAGTTGACTTTTGGATCATATGAACAGAAGGTACTTGTACCATGGCTAGAATTGTTCAGGATCAGCTCAAAAACACTTCATTTTTTTCTTCTTCTTCATATGGGGTCTCTATTTCTTCAGAGTGGGATATCAGAAAAAGTGAGAGAGAAAGAGAGAAAAGTAAGTGAATTGAGTGGGATTAGATTTGATTTACCTGTCAAATTCTGTGCTGAGGCTTAACAAGAATAGTGAGCAAAATGTCTGATTTGAAATATGCAGGGAACACAAAGGAAAAGGGAAAGTTGTAAGTAAAAGAGAGGTTACTTTAAGCACATGGGGTACCAGGGACAGGAGAAAAGAATGGATAAAGCCTTGAGAAGAAAAAGAGAGTAGTGAGTGTGTGAGTTGGTTTAAGCATGAAGTGAATAGAGAAGTTGGTATGTGTATTCTGGAGAGACTGCCATTTTGTTTTATACAGAAGGTGCCTTGCTTTCTGTCTTCTTTTGTTTAGTTTTTCAATAATTTTTTTTTTAAAAAAAACTGTGCAAGGCTATTTATGAAAATTATAATTATGTCCCTGCTGAGGGGCAGACAATATTGGCAAAACTGTTGAAAATAATTGCATTAAAATGATTAAAATGATGAGAAATGAATGTATTGTTTAATTATCAACAATTATTTTCATCAAGGACTTATTCTGAGGGTGAAATACAATGTGTGTGTGTGTGTATATATATATCATATTTTGTTTTCCTTTAAAAGAAAGACTTGGTGGGTCAACAGAGTTTATTTCAGAAAATTGTTATATATTTCTAAAATAAATTTGATAAATGTCTTACGACAGAAGAATTATTAGATACGTGTAGTTTGTGGCAAAAATCTAGCATAGTTTTATTTATTTCTTAAATTTATTGCATCACAGATCACAAACAGTGTCTCCCTATTGTGATAGGGAAGATGCTAGTTGAAGCGAATATTAGCCTAATATTATGGTAAAATATTAAAAAAAATCCAATTTCTATTAATTACGAAAATTATTAAAAATATTTAGTTTTGTTTTATGAATTTTGCTACTCGATCCTCTTAGAGCATTGGTTAAGAAAGTAAAAATGATAAATTTTAAAAAAATTTAATGAAAATTTACCATATTAATTTGTTTCTTTAAAAAGGTATTTGTTATTCTCTCCGTTTTTGAATAAATGTCAGGTATTAAATAGAAAAACTTTGTCCTATTATAATTTTTAGGGTTTAGTTAATAAGTATTTTAAGGACACTTGTTAAGAAACTTAAGGTGATAATTTTTTTTTATTGAAAATACAAAATTTTAAAGTCTTTCATGTAATAAAAATATTAAAAACCTCAAAATATATCACTTTAAATTTTTTAACAAGTGTCTTTAATACATTTTTTAGTTAAACTTTAATTTTTAATTATATTTTTAATACTCACACGTAAGTGTACGGAGGGAGTAGTATTTTCCTTGTTTTATTTTAGAATCAAGAATTCAACTCCTTCTTACCAAGTCAGATAGGGAACTGGGAAGGTATTAATTAAGGGGGCTCCTTCTCAATGGAAACATTAATTGAGATCTAAGTATATGGCCATGGTTCATAAAGCGATAGTTATCCAACCCTCCAAGTGGCAAGTGTGGCCTTTGCCATAATTATCACGAACAATTGTGTTTAGACTACCAAAGTTGATCTTGGCAACATGTAGTATAACAAAGTTATTGCCCCTGAAATTTAAACAAATCATGGTTCCTTCAACAATAAATTAACTTATTTTAATGTTTATTTTAATCTCTAACTAGAATATCTCCTATAGATTTTAAAGTGATATCTCTCATTTTAAAGGATAAAAGTGATGGATTTTATTATTGGATTATTAAAGTGAGAATTGATCATATTTTTATTTTAATGATCTAATGGTGACATTTCTCACTTTATTCTCTAAAACGAGATATCTTACTTTAAAAGATTTTTGCCCCTCCACAAGTATTGTCTTGAGACTAACCGCTTGGACACTACTCTCTCATATCCTTTTTATTTTCAACTTTCACTTTTTTAAGGTATATTAAAAAATTAATATATATCTAAATACAATTATATCAAAATACATTAATTTCTAAATGTGTCAAAGAGATAAAAATGACTGCTAAAAAACGACTAAGAAGAGTATTGTGAATAAGAAACACTCTTAGTCTTTTCTTATTAAGAATAGAAGATAGTAGATAGTATCTAAACCACGATAGATCTTTGTTAGTGTTTCACTTAGAGTAGATGGTGATAAGTAGTGTCTCCTAAAATTGATTTATCCCTTTGTTTCTTAGTTGGTAGTTTTTATAAAAGTGAAGAAAGATGAAAAGAGATGAGGATGACATTGATTAATTTTTATGGACTTGATTAGTTAACTTTGATTAAACATTATAAGTTTGATTAATGAACTTTGATGTCAACTTTAATTGGACGTTATGAACTTGATTAGTCGGTTTAGTTTTGATTAGTTGATGGGTTTGGTTTTGATTAGTTGATATAGACTTGATGAGTCGACTTGGCCTGATTACTCGTCGTTTTGATGGCTGGAAATGCTAAAGATAGCTGAGGGATCGTATAACCGAGCGAATTGCAGTGGGATGGACTAACTATCAACAATAGTTTTCATAAATCTTGATTAAATTACAACGGTTAAATACAATAATGGTATCAGAAGATAAGGGTATGGAAATCCCAAATATTCTTATTTTTAAAAAAACCTTTTCAAGATATTAATAACTGTATTTACTTCTTTTACTTTATTTAATATGCAGAGGACTCGTAAAAAATTGTAGAAAATACTTATTTTGATTTTTAAAAGAATAAGTCTGAGTTATTTTAATTTTTAAAATTTAAATTTTGACTTTTTTAATTATTGAAATTGTAAGTTGTAAGTCAAATTTTTGAATAAATTTTTAATAAAATTTTGAAATTATTGAGATTGTCATATTTTCAATAAATTTTTGAATTAAATGAAAATGTGATAACAATAGAAGTTGTGTGACAACACGAAAGGCTAAAAATATGACAGTGACGACACTTGGAGTTACAAATCTTAGTTATTATTACAGTTTTATTTATTATCATAATTGTTCTAGCATTTGCAGTTTTAAGGATAGCTATAACTCATTTGTAGTCTCAATTGTTGTTATTATCAATTTTAATGTGATAAATCAACAAAAATGTGATAATACAATAATAATAATCAACTAAATGACTAATTTGACCTACAACTTATAATTTTAATAATTAAAAAGTTAAATTTAAAAATTTAAAAACCAAAGTTACTCAGAGTTTAATATTACCCCGAAAACAATACAAGGACATAGCAAAACTCTTTAATTTGCATTGCATGAGTGCCAAGCAGATCACAGGTTTAAAAAAGAAACGGAAGAAGAATCACTCAACAGGACATTGACTATTGTTTTGTTGCTATATAGAGAAAGCTAATGAAGGAACCATTACAAATTCAGAATTGGTCATCGTTACTAATGACATGTTTCGTTTTCTGTTAGAACCAGTCCAGGTAATGATTTTGAATAAAAGCTATACTCTCGTACTATCTGCTCAAACATTGATTTGAAAGCTGCAACAATAAGAAATTCAAACATGCACTTAGCCTCTTCACTAATTGGCCTCAAAACATGTGCCCGAAAATATGTGCCTCTAGCCAATAAAATCTCAAAATTTTAGGTTGTGAGGCGGAATTATATAAATATAGCAATTTTTTAATATAATTACATTTAAACATTCAAAAATATATTAATTCAAAATAAAGAAAGGTCAACTTATAAGTTGTCTCCTCATTTTCATATTTTTAAAATGTTAAATAATTTCTTTTATTATTAATGTTATCAAATGTCTCTTTTCTATGTATGCTATCAAACAATCATTCAAACATTTAATTTAATAATTTTTATTTTAATGGGGTAAAATTGATTAACTAATGAGATTAAAATTGATAATTAATGGAAGTAAGATTGATTTATAAACACAATTTAGTAAGGCAATTTGAAGATAATTACACTGCTATAAGGAAAATATATACTGCTGTTATGAATTTAAGCATAAGAGAAAATTTAATCTAAATGACTAACTTATTAGACATAAGAGAACCTCTCCACTTAAGTATTCATGGTTTAAATCTTGTAATATTGTTGACTTTTACATTTTTTTACTTGTTCCATTCATAAGTTGCTTCTTCTGATTGTCAATCTCTATGTGAAAACACTAATATTAATATATTATGAACTGAAGTTAATGAAAAGACGAACTTAAAAGATTAGTCTATTGGGTGAAAGTGCCTCTAAATTTAAATACCATACTTCAATAAACATAATTCTCCGACTTGAGACTTGCAACTGTTCTAAATACATAAAAGAATTCTACTTACAAAACTAGCCAGCAAATAAAATATGGGAGTGGGAATGATTAAAGCAAATGGAAAAAGTCCATGAGACAAAACATTGCTTGGAAGTTCAAGTTAATTAATTTTGATCCCTTTCTCTAGTGTGAGTGTTACTATAAGTGGTATGTATATTATCAAAGTGTCGGAGAAAAAAGGCTACTGTAACTTCATGAAATTATGTTTAGCTGTCCCCCACTCTCCATCGAAATAACATCATGTAAATACTACACCTTTCAATCAATTACTCTTATAGATGTTATATGCGTTTTCTTGAATTTCATGGATTTGAGAATTAAGAAGATTGACGTCATTAATTGATCAGCATATCTTGCCATCCTAATTAACAAACCAATAAATAAAAATAAATATATATATATATATCAAAATTAATTAAATATAGTATTTTAACAAATAAATTAGAAGAAAATAGAACCAAAAATT
Organism: Nissolia schottii; assembly: GCA_003254905.1. NCBI lineage: Eukaryota > Viridiplantae > Streptophyta > Magnoliopsida > Fabales > Fabaceae > Nissolia > Nissolia schottii. Next base: position 15,786 of record QANU01014009.1, read on the forward strand.
CGGTTAGGAGTCCTGCTACATGTACACCAAAAAATATACACCATACATACACCCTATACTTATAGACATAAAGTTTGTGTTTTAATGCATGTAATGTTTGTGTACTTAATTAAGTATAATTGAAAATATCATCTATAAGTTTGTAATGTTTGTGCACTCATGAGAATAAAGATTGTGCATTATTAATGGTGTATGTATGTGTGTATAAAATTGGGTGTACATGTAGCATTTTTGTTCAGTTAGGGGACAACAATCCCAAAACTAAACAACGACAATTAATTAAGGACAGAGATGAGCTAGAATGATATACCAAAAATCTTGTTAGGTACTATTCTTAAAGGTTTATTTTCGCTCTACCTGAAGCAATGCTCGGTGGAGAGGCAGTGATAAAAATCCTTCTAGGATAAGATGTGGATCTCTTCGGCAACTCATCAACATGCAGTCGCCAACACACTGAGCAGTAAAGATTTGTTACCTAATTCAGAATAAAAAGCAGAGGTAGTGGGGGTAGCATCTCTGCAACTCATGGATTTCAGAGAGGAAGAGGAAGATGAAAAGTAGCAGTGGAAGGCAAAAATCGTGGAAGCGAAGAAGAAGAGGAGGAGACAAATCAAATAGATGTTGTTTGGTCTCAATGGGTTGCCAATAAATAAGTCAAATGTTACTTAATAATTAAGCTGAACCCAGCAGCCATAAGGCCCAAACAGCTAGCTCCCAATAAATATAAATGCAAGTAGCACAAATCACAATAAGTTTCCCATAGTCTGATAAGGATATTTGGGCCAAAAAGTAAAATAAGTAAAAGGACCATTGATCTTAACAAGGCAGCGAGACATGTTGTGGTAAAACTCAAGTCTATATTACTAACCCAACACTAAAATATTTAATAGTAAATGAAATTTATTTATAAAGACTACCATAAAATTATCTCTAAATAATATGATACTTTTATTTTACCGTATACTTAAACTAAGGTGTGAGAGATGGAAGTTCCCAGGGATATAACCAAGGTACTTGTCAACAATTAAAGGTTGCATTAACATAAACATATCATGTGGGTTTGATTTTGGGCATCCAACTTCGACGAAATATGTTCATAACCTTTTTGGTCCTAAATCTTACTAACTCCTAATGTTGTCGTCTTTTGTTAGTCTTTTTCTGTTTTTGGACATCAGGCCAACAAAGAAGATCATTGCCTGAAGGAGTAATATTGATAAGAAAAAAAATCTCATTTTGGAGGGAGAAGAAACAGAACATGGGCTTGCAAAATGCATTTATAAATTAATGTTACATTTTAGAATAAACAAATTAATTGGATGTCAAAATTATTAGAACATGTTTTAATTTGATTATTTGTAGTCACTATTATTATTAGACATATTGTTGGTAAGCTCTATTCATTAATAAATAAATTATTATGATTTTAGTGTTTTTGACTAGACCCATTATTTACTAATATAATGTGAGAGAGAGAGACCCTCTCTTCTAGGCACTGTACAAGTGCTTGTTACCCCCCATTAAAACAGACACACGTTTTGGCTAACAGTAAAATAAACCTCTCTCTCCCTCTTCTCTCTATCTGTTGGCCTTATTGATTTTAAGAGTAAGAGTAACATTCATCTTCCATATCCATTATAGTAGGCATCCTTTCTCACTTAATCTCTATGATTGTTTCGTATGCTATAATTGGGACTAAAATCTTGACATAGAAAGTAGGGATATTTTTGAATAATTCTTATTGTTGAAACCTGAAAATTCCTTAAAAGGGTGGCTAAAACACTATCACTAGTGATTTTTAGATCACATATTTCAAGTCATGTTATAATGCTGTATATTCTTTGCCCTTAAGTCACTGTCATTGCATGGCATGGGTGCTATTTAGACACATTTGAGGTCTTAACCTAGAAGAGAGAATCTCCATCTAAAATGTCGTTGAAAATTAGCAAAATGATAAAATAGAGTCTGCAGATTGCATTGCATTGTTCTGTTCTAGCGGAACTGTGCTTCCACTTTTAACAGCATAAAATCACGTAGAATTTCCATCCAAGAAATTAAATGTTAGGCAAGCAAAATTTTTAGTGCTGTGCGATTGTAAGAATAATGTAGCATTACCATTAACTTTTAGATGATAAGCGGGTTTAATTTCCATTATATTTCATTCAACTATCACTATAATTTTGGTCAAGAATTTGTGTTATATTACTTAATCTAATTTATATATATTTTTTTCCGTATTGCACTCCTATCTTCCCAACACGTTAGTCCTTCAAAAAATCTTATTAGTACTAGTGTTTATTAAGGTGGTGTCAAGTACAGGACGTATTATAATGGTGTGAGAAAAATGTGATAGTGACATATGCGAGTGGAGTGATTACATATGAAAAAGTGGTGAGAGTAGTAGATAGGATAAGTTTTTTTTTTCCTTCTAAAATACTTGTTAATATTAATAGAAAATTAAAACTATGAATTTATATTTTTAATCATAGGTCCAAACTAAAACAATAATTAAATAGTAGAAGCCAAAAACAGTTACTAAGTGTATCCTTTTTATCTTTTAGTATAGAGATATAAATATTAGTCCCTCAATAATTTAAAGTGTCTCCACATTAGTCATTTTCTTAGTTAATGTGAGAAAATTAACTAACAAAAGATGATATAACTTAGTTAAAAGTAGTGTATAACATAAACTTAACATCTATAATAACATTAGTAAACCCCTAATTTATGTGTATACTTTCAAATGATATCTTTTCAATGTTGTATAAATTTGATTGGTTTAGATAAAAGTCATTTCAATGCATAAACATAAATGAAAATTTAACTATTGTTATAAATGTCAAGTATGATATTCACTCCTTTTTGACATTTATTTTTATTGTTAATAGCCGTGACAAAAGATTTTGGAGGACTAATATGGTGGATGACAAGACTAAAATTAGAGAGTCAAAATGGAGTTTTACTTGATATTAGACCTAAATACTTGAGTTGGGTTGGGATTTCAGAAGCCCAATTAGTTGCCAATGGATCCCTTTACATTAAGCAACCGAAAATCAAAAAGTTGTTGACGTCGTGGACTTGACCCAATATATGTTAGGTGTTTACTCATCGTATGCATATTTTTATCACAAAAAATGTTTTTCAAATCAAATCCGTCATCTAATACTTTCGTATAAATAATGCTTTTGTTGTATAAAAATAAATGACTGGAAGTTACTCTTATCTGAGCCAGGTTTCAATTCTGGGACCTGTGGGTTATGTGCCCGCCACGCTTCTGCTGCATTCTGATTTATTGAAAAATTGACAATACTTTAGTATAAATCTGATAAAACACAATATTAATTCAGTAACGTAATTTAAACTATTAGTAGAAATAAAAACCTGATCTTGAATTATTTGCTTTCGGAAAATTAATGTTCTACATGTGTACACTTGAAGGTCGGTACATAATTAATAAAAACAACTAAAATTATTCAAATTTCACCACATACGTAATTCTTATCGATCGCTTTCAGTTTCACTGGGTGATAAAATAAGGAAAAATAATAGAAAGTAAGCTAGAATGTTTATGAATATAAATACTAGAATAAAGTGTTTGAAAAGAACTGAATCATACTATTTTTTATCCAACTATCATAATTATTTTTTAGTAATGATAGGTGTACTGTCAATCATATTGCCAATTTATGATTTACATAATGATATCAAGTGCACAAATTTTTGTATATATATGTACAAATTTTATCTACACACATGTACAAATTTTTTTAAATATGAAATCAAATCAAACCAGATTCGCGACATTAAATAGTAAAAAAGTAATTATCGTACTCTCTTTCTGTCTCCTCACTCAAATTCTAAACGCATGGATTAACTCTGCCATGTACAAACATTTTAAAGCATATGCACAAACTTTTAAATTGACGTGCACAAACTTTTTAACAACTAAAAACAAAAAATATAACATAAACATAAACATAAATGAAGATGAAGATGAAGACGAAGAAGAAAACTTTTGTGTTCATATTCACAAACTTTCGAATAAATAAAAATAAAGAGAAATAGTTGATAGAATTTAAATTGTACACAAAATATTTCTCTTTATTTTTATAAAAAAATTCTAGCTCTCTAGGAGTAGGACTAGGACTGCTCTCAAATAAACTTATGGGTTTAGACAATAGGAACGAAGTAAGATGGAAAATAATAAAAATATGTTAATAGATGGTACTTATCCATCAAATTGTTTGGTCATACTGAAACTAAGTCAGACACCTAACATTATAACATCACAACCACACTAGCTAATATAACATCACAACCACACCGTATATATTTCACTATATCTCTTGAATTCACACCATTACGATAGTGTTGTTTCCAATCCAAGAGTGATAATGATTTATTTAATAAATCTATTAGGTCATTCACAAGAATAAAGTTTTTGGGGGCAAAGATCACCAGAAACTGTTACATCTCTTTTACTTAAATTTATTATAAAAAGAAAGAAATGTTAGGAGGGGTTAGTAGAAAGCCATGTTTAGAATCCTTCCTTCAAATTGTACATTAAAACTTTGACATACAGAATACACGTTTTCATCTAGAAATCGGTAAACTAATAGCGACTCAATATTAATTATTATGTTAAGGTGCATATTGAATCAACTATTGGCTGAATTGCACTAACTTTTCTTGAAGTTAGTTGATATTACGCATAACTCCTTCGATTTGTCATATCATGTCTACACCAACTTGTCATAGGGTTACTCAATATCAATGTAATGTTTACAAAAGTCCTTAGTATAATTTTTATGGCTGCTCAGTGTACTCATACTCAACAAATATAAAGAAATTATGCGTAATGTAATGTAAATCTCAAAAAAAAAATTAGGGAAGATCAGAAGTATAATTTACTCTAAATTATATAATATTTTTTTAATTGTTCAGGAGTTGTTTGTTGTTGACAGAGATTAATTTCTCTTTAAAGTTTGAAAATCATCAAAATGAGTATGTCTCTCTTAATAAAATATTTTTTGTATACATAGTCAAAATTCAAATCATTGACTAAATATTTAAAAAATCTATTCATTTATTAATTGTGTTGGGTTTTGTTATTCTAAAATATTTACCTAAATGGATTTGTGTAAGTCTTCACCGAGACACCCAAGTATTTTGCATCTTTGAATTGCGGCATCTAATTAACTTAACAAATACTCATCCGTCACATTAGTTGTCCTCTTTCTCTTGTTTATCGCATTGTTCAATTTCTTAGTTATTAGCCATTCACTCGAAACTATCTTACTCTGTCTGGTCTCATTTATGCATAGATAAAGGATAAGGATGAAGGCCACGACGTATCAAGAGTTTTGTGGCTTTAAACACATTGATTAATTTGGAGGGTTAATCAATTAATTTCCCTTTGGCCAACCAATGCTATGTTGTTTCTTGTTTTACAACAGCATCATCCAGAAGATACATATATACAATTTTCAATATACGAATAAATGAAAATGAATAATCTCAAATGAATTTTTTATTATGTTTTGTTGAATGTGATTTATTATTATTAATTAATGAGATGAGCTCTATACGTGGCATAAATGACAAAAAAAATTAATAATAAAATATCACACTTAACAACATGACAAAAAATTTAATTGAAATGATCAATTACAAAAATGCTATTTGAACCACTCAAAAAATGTAAAAACTTTGTCATTTATCTCTCTACATATCATAAACCTATGATATGTTGTAAAGCGAGTGATGGTGCATCTACACTTTTTGAATGGTCCAAACATCACTACTCTTTTGTGGTACATAAGTTACCACTCGAAGAAAACTCGACCAAATGCGTGGAAATCAAGTGGGTAAGTATAAAAAATAGTAAACAATCAACCCTTTATGGCTTCACATGAAAGTTTTGTGCGTTATAAGCTAGGATATATAGTTAGACTGAAAGCATGAATTGCCCTGAGGAAGGGCTACTTTATACTTTCTATACACATGGGCTTAGCTCTAACATAAGTGAGAAACGTGTGTGACAAAGACATAGCACCAGGTGGGGGGATGTTTTTCTTGCATTATTGCTCTGAAAAGGTATTTGGTAAATTACACGAGAAGCAGTACTAGTCAAGTCATTATATGCTCCAAGCAACCCCTACTCTTGTTTAAAGTACTGGTCTCATCTTCTTCCCATCTAACTCTCACCAATTCTAATGAACCAAAACTATTATACGTCACCAAAAATGGGTTGGCTTCAGTCTCTCTTTTGCCCAGTGAAGAAGCTCTGGTGTCGTCTTCACTCAAGCCACAAAAAGCGTAAGCATACATGCTTTGATCTAACATCATTTCTAGACATACATTTTATAGAAAAATTATGGACGTCAACTAGAATTTTGCTGATCACTTTTTAAATGACATTTCAATCCCACCATCTAAAGCTAAATTGTCATTCTGGTCAAAAACACAATTCTAATTTGCGTTCCATGACCATCAGATAATTTCTGCATGTTACACTTTATGATTCCATCTTCAATTTTGCCAATGACATAAATTTTGTCTTCTTAACTTCATCCCATCTTTACTTGCCATGACTTTCTTAATTTGCTATTCTTTGCAACTTGCATATTGATTAATTGCTTTCTCTTCTTAGGTCATTGGTTTCCAATCCACATTCTTTTTCACTTAACGTTTCATATATTTATATCATATCATAAAATTCCCACTTTATATGTATATATTAATTTTTGTTTCTTGTGCAATATGTATAGGAAGGGGGTTATACATCCTGTATAAGGATGTGAAGTCCTGCCCAAGTGAAGATGTGCATGTCCTGTGGTCAATATTGGTTGAATCTGGGGCGGCCCCTACTTCTTTGCAATAAAAAATACGATTCTCTAGCACATTTATCTTACAGCAAAGTACAGAGAGAGAGAACATTAATCATAGTTTACCTTCTTTCATATATATATATACACACACGCACACTTACACACACACAGCATTGTATGTGCTAGCTCGATCTCCTTGTGGTTTCGTACTTATATTTCTATGAAAGAACTTTAATTAATGAAAATGGTTTAAGCGGCTAAACCAGCACTAGATTTGGCCGTTGCCTTTGTTATATATACATGTACATTACTTACACTTTCTGAATGGTTAAGAAGCGCATACACTTCGTGAGATTATAGTATTCGAGTATTTGACACATCGCGAACACTAACATACGAAGACACTCATCTGACATGTTTAAAAGTGTCCAAATAAAAGTTAATACATGGAAATGTTCAGCCGTGTCCGAGTTGTATTTAAAAAATTTTGGGTTGTATCTGGGATTAAAAGAAAATCAGCATTTAGCAATGGAAAAATCAGTTGCTATGGTTGTAATTCCATCGCTAATCATGAAATAACAATGGGTGTTTCGTCGCTAACATTGTTGTTAATTGCTCCTTGCTAAATTTTTGGCAACGGATGTCATTCACTCACATATTATAGCAACGAATTTCCATCGTTAATTTACTTTCTCGTAGCGAAGGAACTTCCATCGTTATCCGTCATGGATATAATTCTGCGTTTCAAAGGAATATCCATCTCTATCTATTTGTATATGGCTGTGGTTGTGAGGGGGTAATTTTGGAATTAACTGTCAACTTGGCCGTGTAGGACTAACTTGGAGACAATATAAACTATGGAAAGACTAATGTGGTGACAAAAGTTTTTAGAGAACTAATATGATAGATGTAAAATTGAAGGACTAAATAGAGATCAGAGAAGAATGCTAATAAAAGAGAAATATTAAGCTCTCCGAAGGCTTCCCTCTTCCTCCAAAACCCAACTCACAAGCACACCCTAGGTAATTGTTAATAAATATAAAATAGAAATGGTTCATTGAAAAATATAAGTTTTTAAAATTTTCAATGTATTAAATACTTTAAGTTTTTGTTTTTTCAGTACAAACCTTTTTTTATTGATTCATTAATAAGTGCACTAAAGAAATTTATTATTAAAACCCAATAAATTTTTTTAAGTTGTATTGACTTTTTTTCAAAGCACTAATTAAGAGCATTCAATATGGAATATTAAATGTTCATTGACTACCTACAAAAACAATCTCACCAACTAGTATAGTCTTAATATTTTTAATATTTATATTATGACTTAATATATTCATAATATTGATATTATGACATAATATGTATATATTATTATTGAAGCATTTATAAACATTAAGAAAAATTAATGTTATTATTATTATTATTAAATTCTAAATAGTCTCATTTATTTTATAAGTGCATCTCACGAGATCCTAACTTGCTCAAACATAATTGTCTCTGATAAGAAAATATACGGTCTTGACAAAATATATATCAATTTTTTATATTATTATAAAATTCTAAATAAATCTCATATTTCATTCTATGTCTAGGTTTGGAAAATATATCTAAAAAGCAAAGTTGTTAAAATGGAAGGATATATCATTTGTTTATTAATTAAATAAAGAATAATTTATTAATTATATAATTTTTCCCTTTATAATATGATTCTCAAATTTTAAAAAAATGTAAATAATTAAAGAGTAGTTATAGATATACTAATAAAAAAACGAGGGGTGATAGATATGAGAATATCCTAACTAAAATGCCATAACATTCATTGGATTGAAAAAGTTAAAAAAAAAAGAAGAGAGAAAGTTATTAAGAGAGAGATAGAGGTGACGGAAGAAAATAGGAAAATGAATGAAAATAAAAAAATTAATGTCTAAGTTGGTCACTCATAAATTATCTTTGTGTTGAACTTGGTCATTGAAAAAAATTAAAGTATCAATTTAGTCATTCTAAAAAAAAATAGTTGTCCACATTAGTTTTTTTGTTGCCCACATTATTCCTTGAAAAAAATTAGATAGAAAGACCAAGTTAAACACAAAAAAACACTTTAATTTTTTTTTAACGGCCAATTTGAACACCAAGACATTTAACATTTTTTAAGAATCAATTTATGCATTAACTCAAAAAAAAAATTAAGCTTAAATGACACATGACTACATGCAATCCCCCCACCATATGCCAGCCTAAGCAACATCCTGAATTTCTATCCAATGCACAAATAAACGCACCTCTGAAATTGAAACCATAGTCATGAAAACCCTATAAAGCCTTTCCCTGATCTCCACTTACTCTCACAACCCTATAGCTCCTTGGATCCATCTCTGTATTTCTTCCTAGGCTTCTTGTGTACAACCCCTCGTAATTGTATCAGGTAAGGACGTACAAAGAACCTCTTATTTACCACCATATCTAATGATGTTGACGTTCTTGTTGATCATGTATATATTGCATACCATTGCTTATATATTTTGTTTTGTTTTCAATTTAGTAAACTCCATTATTATTTGACCTTCACTTGGTTATTTGAAGATCTATCTTTGAATCTCAACAAGATGTTCAAGATGAGTACTTTGTGTGTGATGTGTAGGTAAGAAGTGTGTTTGTTTCAGCTTTTAAAAAAAATGATTAAAGAGTTAATTTTTATAGTTATAGAATTGAAAAAGTTAAAAATGCATTTTTCTTTTAAGTTGTTTCATTTAAATTCTGCTTAAAAGTTAAAAGTAATTTCTTTTTAATTTTTTTAAAGTATCTAAATACTTAAAAAATGATTGTTTTAGTTTTAAAAATGATTTTTTTTAATCAAATAAGTTAAAACAAATATTGTGTTTTTATTGTAGAAACAAAAAAGAATGACAAAAACACAAAAATAAAGACTAAGAGAAGTTATGTTCTTTCGAGCTTCAATTTTATGTTTGTCTAGGCAAAAAAAATTGTCCCATTTGTTCCAACTTTGCTTTAGTCGGATACATAAAATATAAGAATTTTCTTTCCGTATCTCTGTCTCTCGGTCCTATCCTTGGGCGCCAAACGGAGCCTCAGAGTTACAGAGCGGGTGTGTGGTAGTTTGTTTTGTGTTTGTGTGTTTTGGTTTTCAAGCCAGCCAACGTTTTTAAGATACCTGTGGCTGAAAAAAAAAACGACGCTGTGTCTGCGTTACAGTTAGCATTGCTGTGGGGAATTAAGGGAAGGGGTCAAATCTTAGAGGTTGTGTGCCGAAGAAAATGCCCAAAAGGGACGACTGCGATTGGACTTTGGCAGTGGATTGGAGGGATATAAGAGGTTTAACACTTGAAGAACGTCGACGCTTAGGTCTGAGTAAGAGTAAGAATAAGAACAATAGAACTAGAGAAGGCTCCGGCGGCAACTTGTCCGTTGGAGCACGGGTGTTGCGAGCTATGTGGAGCATGAGAGGTGGAAAAAATGTGAAGAAAAGAATGAAGAAAAATGTTGCTAATAACTTTGAATTTGATAGCAATGACAAATTCGATAAGGATGTGGATATCGTCCGTAAGAGCGGTTGGAAAGGAAAAGGCAAAGAGAAATCAGCACTTGAAAGGGGAAAGCGTAAAGGTATGTATGTATGTACGTATACGTGAATGTTTTTTTGACACACACGCATTCAAGCACCGAAATATTTTTCAAGAATCAACTTGGACATTAAACTCATAAAAATTTGTTGCAGGCCCAAATCATCCAATGAGCAAGCATGGAGAGCAGGAGGGGGGCCCAAGCGATTCTATTAAGAGAGTTGCACATGGAGCCCTAAATGGGGAAGATGAAGTGTTGTCTTGTGAATCGAGTTCTGCTATTCCTGATAAAGGCACAATGATTAATAAAGGTGAAGTCACTAGCCACGCTACATCAATTGTACCCTATGGGCCTCTGGCGGTGCCTGATGAGGTCATTCCTTCAAATGCTGGCTATGATATAGCCTTGCCTGATGATGAAGTTGGTCCCAAGCTTCTCCTGATCTCCTCGGTGAATGTGGAGCATGATGATGGCAAACAAGTTCAAGATAATTCCGAGTCAGATGACGAAATTAATGCCAAGGACCTTGACCAGCTTGATCAAACTGTGAGATTCGCACTTGCGTATTTGAAATCAAAATAGTGGCAAAGGTTATTAGGTGATTTATTTATTTTTATAATTGCGAATGTGTTTCTGCTGTAATTGCATAATCGTTCATAACAAACTTGATGGGTGTTACCGATTATTGTTAAAAGAGTCTCAGGAGCTCACATTCCTAGAGCTCTCCACCTTCCTGGAGAGGTGGGAGCTCACCTCTCACCTACAGAAAAGTTGGAGCTAACCTCACCAACTTGCACTCATCAATCTTCAGTATATAAATTCGGATAACATTCACAAGAAGAGAAGGCACCCAACACGGACCACAAATAAACGAAGCACCACCTGTAAGTTGAGAGACCAATAAAGCAATTATACACATATAACAATACAACACCCTTGAGACATGAAGCCGCCAAAGCCAGCAAGATCTACAAAGCAACTTGCCGCCAGTAGCACTCCACCATACCTCTTCAGCATTGCCATCAAGGAGCTAAGAAAATAAACAAGCACCACAGATTAATCCATCAAAGTTGAGTATTCAGCCCCAACATGATAGGGCAATAGCAAGCAAACTAAGAAACTGTCCAAGGATTGTTCAAACCACCTGAACCTGACAGTAGAGGCACAAATTGCGCACCTGAACATAACCCACACGACACCAACCATCGCACCAAAAATACACACGCGCACTTGTATACCACACACACGAGCGGCCAAATTTAACACAATAACTTATACCAACCCCATATAAAAATGCGACATTCGTAAGAGATTTGGATTTAAATTGTTGGCACCCTTAACCTTTATTTAACCTATGAATACGAACCTTAGGATATGCACCCGCAAATTGTAACAAAAAATCTTGAAATAAAAGAGTGTTCACAATAAAATGAGAGAATAAATATTTAACATCACAATTTAATTGATAATCAAAAGTGTCTTAGCTAATAGGCAATGTACCTATTTATACTAAAATAAGCGAACCACTAAATAAGCAAACTAATAAAACCCTAAAAATTACCAAATGGGTTCCAAACAATAATTAATAGCACAAACACTAAATAATTACTAAATAAAAAATAATGGTCCAATTACATTAGTATTCAATAAATCAAATGAATCCAAAAAGTATAGAAGCAAGCTAGCTCATGTCTTCAACTATGGTTAAATGCATCCACTTGGGGCCCATTTATTTCTTCAATTAACCCGGTGTTATGGCTGTCAAACGGGTCAACCCGACCCATTTATGGCCCGCAGACCTAAACGGGCTGGACAAAAAATATGCCTATTTTTAGGGTTCGGCTCGTTTATGGTCGGTCCGCGGGCTTAAACGGGTCGGGCCGCCAATCCGTTTATTTTTTAAAAAAAATAAAAAAAATTCTAAAAAATTCTAAAAAAATAAAAAAAAATTCAAAAAAAGTATTTAAAAATTTTAAAAAATTTCATGGCTCACGGGTCGGTCCGCGGGCCTAACGGGCCCGGCTTAACTGGGTCGGGCTAATTTTTTTTCAAATTTTCGCAGGCCTATTTTTTGCATGTAAAATCCGTTCATTTAACCGGGTAAACGGGTCGGACTCATTTTGACAGCCCTACCCAGTGTCTAAGATAGACTTTGACTCTGATTCTAAAGTTGACTTTGATTTATCTGTGAAATCTTGGTCCACTAATCTTTGTATCCTTACAACCTGACTTTCTATCTTGTGGTCCCCCTCAATAACAGAAAGAATCATGCATACACCCATGTATTACCTTACACAAATCCGTATAACACCCACAAACACCCAGAAGAAAGGAAAAAAAAAACTAAACACATCATAAGCTATGAACACATTGAGAGACAAAGGAAACCAAAATACTAGAGAAACCCAAAAAAACACCCAACCACCTAGAGAGACAAGACAAGTCACAAACTCAAACCCACCCAAACACCCCTAACAAACCCCAACAGACAACAAAAAGACACACATACAGAGAAAAGAAAATCAAAAACCCCAACCACCCACAAAACAAGGACTTAACTGACCCGTTTTCAAGGGGGGTGCTAAAGCACTGCAGCGATGCGGTGGAGAAGTCCAACATCAAATAGCGTATGTAGAGGGGTCTTGAGTTCCCCAATAATAAAAACTCTTTGTTGAATATTTTTACTTGTTAATTCATTCAGAGAGCTCTTGAAGGTTGTGCTTTAAGTACAAACTTTCTCTCAGCTCTAATTTTCTTTTTCTTGTGGGGAAGCAGTACCTCTATATATGGTGTCCAAGCTGGGGAGCTCTCCATGTCAATTGTCTTCAGTTGTCCGTCATTCCAAGTGAATGACTTTCTTTATGGTTTATTTTCAGACCATATATTTGTTTTAGAAATTATGTTATTATGCATGTTTTTATGAAATCCTAAGAGGAGGAACTTATAATTTTCTTTTAAATGTTTATAAAATTATTTATTTAAAAATTTCTTTCTTTATGAAAGTAGTTGTTTATGATAATATTTATGAAACTATTTTGGAACTCTTGAAAATTATTTTAGAATTACATTAGACCATTGATCTTTATGTATTAAATATATCATGTTGCATGTGTATGAATGTTTACAAACAAGTTAGATACATTATGCTATCAGTTATCAGTTAATAGTTTCAGTCATTAGTTATTATGCTTTCACGTTTATCGTATTCATGGGAGTAGATCTAGGATAGAATTGTATGTCAGCGATAATCCCATGTTGATCCTAATATACCTTGTACGATTGTCATGTAGCTTAGGTTTTAGACATGTAGAGTAAATATGGCAAGACCGTGAAGCCTAGACATATCACATGCTCGTGACGCCAGAGTCATGAATCATATAGATTAGGGCAATGATCGTGATGCCGACAAAACAACATTAATATTATAGTCAGACCGTGTTGCTTAAGATTTGTCTATCTAAAGGACTCTCAACTTATTTATATTTTCAAATGTTTTTACGTACTAAGTATTATAACTATATAATGTTTTTATTGTTGATATTATATATGTATTGGATCTACTTGTCATGTCTACAAAATGTCTCATGTCGTCGTGGGGTCTGTCATTTATTGAGCGATGACTCACCCCTCATCAATGTTGCTTTTCAGATAACGCTGACGATGATACTCCTCTCCTCTAGTAGATTCCAGCAGTTTAGAACTTGGTGAGTTTCACTTTGCAATAGATTAGTTTTCACTTATGATTGGCTTAGTAATTAGGTCAGAGTGTTCATTAGAACCGTTAAGTCTTATTACACTACAAGAAATTACACTATTTTCGTCGGTATTTTCCGTTGATTATGAGCCAGTTACCGTCGGTACATTGTGTTTTCGACGGATTTAGCGTCGGTCATCGGGCCGCCGATAAAGGGTTCGATGGAAACCAATTTTGCGTCGGAGGATGGAAGCCGACGGTAACTTGAACCGGATTTCAGTTGGAACAATCCGGCGCTAATAATAATAGTATTTTCTGCAAATATTACCGTCATCTAGAACCGACGCTAATATTCCGTCAATTAGTATTTACCGTTGTCGTCGATAATCGTGCTCCATTATACCGTCGGCTATAGCCGACGTTAATTGGCAAATATTAAAAAAAATTTTGTTGGGGATTATTTTTGAATGATTGTTATTTATTTGAGTAACAATATTGATGTAAATAATATGATAATTTTATAATTAAATAATATGTAATATACGATTACATTAATAATGAGAGTTACAACAGATTAATGCATGTATCCCCATTAGCAAAAATAACAAATAAATTCACAAAGTAGCACTTCCCATAGGCCATACTTCCAACATCCACAAACTAAAATCAAGCGTACCGGGAGCCTATGCTACCGCAAATAATATATACTTGCGTGTTTAGATTAATTACATAGTTAAAGAAGCAAATAATATACACAATATATTCAAAATTAAAGTACAATATATTCAGTCATCCACAGAGCCTTCATCATCCTCTACGTCATCCTCAGAATCATCCACATCCACGTCCACATACACGTTCCCATCTACGTGTACGTTTACGTGCACGTTCCCATCCACGTTGACGTCCATGTGCACGTTCCCATCCATGTTGATGCCCACGTGCACGTTCCCCACGTTCACATCCAAGCGGACGTTCACGTCCTCGTCCTCGTCCTCGTCCTCGTACCCGTCCCAGAAAGGGGAGTCGTAGTCAGGCTCATCCCAAAAAGGGGAGTCATAGTCAGGCTCGTCGGACTCGGGTGAGGTTGTTACGGGTTCGTCATCTTTAATGACGATAGGAGCAGAATGATGATCGCCCAAAACCATATGGAGCTACGCTATAGAAACTTAAGTTCACAATGTATTATCAGAAAGTAATTACAAGCTACACTAGTTATACACTTAAGCTCACAAATATATACATACACCCTTAAGTTCAAATCTCCTATGATCATCAACCTCACAACAATTCTAATTCCTCAACTAGTGGCAGACAATTCCAATCACACACAAGTACACAAACACACAAACACACAACCTCACACACAAATACACAAACACACAAACACACAGAACCACACCCACAGAACCACAAACAAATACACAAACACACAAACACAAACACACAACACACATCAGCCGCGCACACAAACACACCCACACAACACACATCAGCTAGCTAGGCACGCACACAAACACACATAGTGTCAATCCCAAATCACAACACACACGTTAAACAGAGAAAGCAGAGATAGTGTAAGAGAAG
>QANU01014009.1:31500-91406 GCA_003254905.1 Nissolia schottii
GAGAGGATGCCGAGGCAGTGGCGACGGTGGTGGCGAGGGCGCGGGCGCGGCAGTGCGAGGGCGAGGGTGAGGGAGGTGCAGAGAAGAGGGCGGTGGAGAGAAAGAAGATGAAATGAGAAGAATAGAAAGGAAAGCTGGTTAAGTAATCTGCCCGACGTCTTACCGTCGGAGATCACCGACAGTAACTTCAAATAACCGCCCGTAAAAATCAAATTCAAAACGTAGCGTTTAAGTAAAACATTTACCGTCAGTTAGCTACAGAGACCGACGGTAACCAAATAAACTTGGCGCCAAGTGACATTATCTAGAACCAATTTCGAAGTCATTACCGTCGGGACTGTCTACCGACGGTAACGCCTCAGTATTTTTCGTCTGTCACCACCGACGGTAAATTTCGGTTAGGGTTTTGCCGTCGGACTATACCGACAGTAATGCACACTTAATTTTTGCTAAGCCCTGGCGACACTTTAATTGAGCGATTGATAAAGGCCAAGACCAACATGGTTGTAATCAAGTTGGGAAAACAATAATATGATAATCCCCAACACCTGATAACAACCACCTTGGCCTTGGCCTTTATCACTCTCCCAATTAACGTGGCACCAGTAATAAGCTCAGTAAAAATTAGATAATAATTAAATAATCAGCCAGTTAATGAATGACAAAGTCCAAGATGGTGGTAGTCATCACTATTCCCCCAACGGGACAGCTGATAATTACCATCATCTTGGATTTCGCATCCATTAGATGGCTCAGTTTACGCAACGGCGGCAGACTGATAACCAAATTAAACTAATATCACGTCCACGACGACAAAAGCATCGCACGACGGATAATAAAGGGGAGAATCGATGAGAGAAGAGAAGAGAATAGAAAATATGGTGCAATTTAGAAGGATGGGGGAGGGGTATTTATACTATTCGGCCAACGAGTTACCGTCGGATATATCCAACGGTATTGTTCTCGGAACAGTGCGACGATTAATGAGAATGTTGAACGTATTGAAAACGGCCGAGCGTGGGGAAGAGGCGTTGAATGCCCGAGACATTTACCGTCAGTCATTACCATCGCTATAACCTCTGATATCGTTACCATCGGACGTAACCGACGGTTATGTTCTCGGAACCGGCCCCGTCTCGACGATTAATGAGAATGTTGAACGGCCGAGCGTTGGGAAGAGGCGTCGGTTGAATTCACTAGGCATTTACCGACGGTTAAGACCGCCGCTATTATTTGATATATTGATCGTCGAATTTCTCCGCCGGTAACGATTGCACCAATAAATTATTGATTACACATGGCTTTTTGCTATTAGTTGTAATTTTCCGTCGGTTATTCCCGTCGGAAATTCCGTTCCCGCCATAACCCGCTAAAAAATTACCGTCGGTATTTGCGTCGGGAAGACTATGCCATGGTAATAGCACGCCTTTTTCACCGGTCGACCGGTTACCGTCGGCTATTTTGTTTTTTCCAACGGTAATACCGTCGATTCGCGTCCGACGGTAATGTCTCGACGGTAATAGTCATTTGTGTTGTAGTGTTATTTCCAATGTTTGATTTAAAGGATATTTTATGTAATAGTGTAATTTCTTTATTTTAAGACATGCTAGTTTATTTAATAAATTTTATTATTTATTTAAATGTATGTTTTTATAAAAATCACACGATGTTAAAGGCTTTTATAAGTAAATTAGTCACATATAGGTGATATTTCTCGTGAGACAAAAATAAAGACAACCACACAGTCATACCAATACCAAAACTAAGCATCTAGATTAGAGTCATATAAATCAGCCACACACTCGCCACTCATAACTCAGCGTAGCGAACCCACTCTCATGCAAAACAATAGCAATACTCAGGGATAAAATACAACAGAAACAAAAATAAAGGATAAGCAAAACCATCATAAAAGGAAACCCACGAACCTTAGCACAACCCAACCAGGGTATAACACATACGAGAAAGGAGTTCAGTCCTTCATGGACATCCATTTCTTTGGTCATGTAAATTAGGCGCCACATGAAGGTATTTCAGTTTAACATGCCACCCTTAAAATTTATGCTATTCCTCAACTCTCATAGGCTCCAAATCATTGCAAAAAAAGGTCACAACCATCCCATCTACCAGACATGATATCAACTAGCCTGCCAACTGTTGTTCCCAAACAAAAGATTCCCTTTGCCAAACCAAATTCCAATTCCATACCATACCATATTATCCCAAAAACCACATTCCACTAATTTCGACCTTTGCTGATTCAAAATTGAGTAAAGTCTGTCAAACCTCTCATTCAAACATATTTCCTCAATCCACACTTGACAGTCACCAAGATAATACCATTTGACAAAAATGATTTTACCTTAACATTCGCTTTCCAAACTTGATAAATTGTACAAATTAAAGCATCAAGACGACCCATTCACTCTTAGACATATTGTTGCATGATGTTGGTATCATTTGTCATAGTCTACGTACCATCCACCTAGCTCTTTAGGCCATTTTACTAAAGGGACCACCCATCCCCTCACTATGACCCAAAAAATTTGCTTTGCATTGAAATAATAATTCTTGCCACCATGTTAGGCATCTTGAAAAGCCCCAAATAGCTGAGAACTGCCTTGATAAGGACTAAACGCCCTGCTCTCGAGAGCATTTTCATCTTCAACCCCGATAGTGTTTTTTATTTTCTCTTTGAATTAGTCCCAAGGGGAATACCCCAAGTACCTTGTCGGTAGACTCGAAATAGGCAATTTAGAACTTGTTTTGCCTCTTCCATCTGATCAGCTTCACAATTTAAAGGGAAATGAGCCAACTAGCCATAATTGATAGAGCCCTGACATGACATCGAAGGCATCTAAGATGCGACTATAACTTACCTCCGACTTAGTCCGACAAAATAGAATTCTATCTTCTGCAAAAATTGATGGTAAGACAACTCAGCTTTATTGATCGTTTCCCACTTGAATTCCTTTAATCCAATCCCCCTTAAGACATTTTTGATTCTGTTTGTTTAAATGGCGGTGTATTGTGGCTATTGCCCTATCCAATATTGTAATAAGAGAGCACTTCAAATACCATAATGACTACTTTTGAACGTAACGTAAGCCTTTTTGTCTTTTAGTTTCAAACCATGGAAACTTGGGTGGGTTTTGTTTGGTTTCATGTATTCATTTGGAGTCTGGAGATTTTGTGGAAAAAATTGGTAAAAATAAAAATTGGGAATTTTTGTTTTTGCTATTTTTATCCCAAAATCTTGAAGTAAAAAATACATGAACTAGAAATAAAAAAAAATAAAAACAAAAACAGAGCACCAGCAAGCATATCATTATTAATGTTCAGTCATTTAAAAAATAGAGTAGAGTTCAATTTTGCATGTACTTTTAAGAGAGTTTATTTTGAGAAGAACTAGTTGCCATATGCTAGCCAGGAAAACTAGACCGCTCTTCCTCCACCGATAGGATTATTATTATCTGGATGGATATGTTCACTGGAGTCCTTGTCATTTATTTCCATTAGAAAAAATACAAAAAAAGAAAAAAAACTGTCTTTATTTGCGCTGTGCCACTGGCTACACTGAAATTGCAGCAGCAATTGTTGCACCCAGCTCAAATCCCGGAGTGAATATTTAGGGAGAGAAAAAAAGATATATAAAGGACCAAAATATTCACTGAATCTTCATAGATGGCTTATCATTCCATTAAAAAAAATTTAAGATTCCAGAGAAGAGGGGGACCAAAATTGTGATTCCCTGATTCCCTGTTTTCACCAAATTCTTATTTTACATATCTTCATTTGGCCTTTTTCTGATCTATTAATTCATTGTGGATATGCGCTGATTCTGTTGAAATCGAAAGACGATTAACCGATGAACTAGTAACATTTTCTCATTGTCCAACAGCAGAATGTGACAAGTGAGTGGAGATCTAGCACGAAAAGATCAGAGGCAGTGGCAGAAGCGGCACTTGAAAATTGAAATCACGTCTTAATTAATTAAGCGTCTCTGACTGGGATTTGGTGTACACATGTATAGTTGCAACCAATTCAGCGGGAGTTCGTTGTTTTTCAGGTTGATTATTCATTATCATGATTCATGTAACAGGATAGAACAAAAACTAGTTTTGTGCTCTTATGTAACCTGCAGAAACACATGACCATAAATTATTATAATTCTTGCTGTCGGCTGATTATAAATAGTAGTATTTAGTTACACCTTTTTGAGGGATTGCTTAGTCACTTGTACAAGACGTGTACAACGTTTCTCCAGACTTATTATTATTACTGGCTTGAGAAAGGAAATAAATGAAATGCCGCTACATTAATGACGCATTGAAGTTTTCCGTATTTGAGTATTGTATCTAGGTGTCCTAAAGAACATTTACATCCCAAACAAAACAAAATAAAACCAATGTAGTAAAGTGGTCACAAGCCATAATTGAAAATTGTACGTGAAAAAATACCAAGGACTTTCTGGAAAATCGGGGATCCAGCTAACTAATCATCGTGAATTTTCACCTTTTTACAAATGAAGTCCTTCAAATTGAGACTGCTAGCGCTGCACCGAGTAACAGCTAGCTAGCCATCGCGAATCCCCAATAAAACCAAAGAAATGAGTGATAAGGAGGAGGACAGCGATCCAGAAGGAAGATATAGATGACAACGAATTATGCATGGCTAAGGGGACCAATTTTTTGTTCAGGTTCCACAGTCCCCACCTACAAATTAATAATAATAATAATAATAATAATAATAATAATATATCTATCATTTTTATGAAATTTTTTAAGGGATGCCGTTAAATTTCTCTTGAATATTATTAGTTAAAAAGAAATGCTTACAACTTACTCTTAACTTTTAATTTTAAGAACGGACCTGATAATGGTTGTTAAACTTTCAAGTTAACTCGTAAACTCGGAGTTTACGATTTTATTATACAAAAAAAGTTAACACTTATGTAAACTCTTTTTTGGTAAACTTATACGAGTTTAAGTAAACTCTCGATTCTACTACAGCGAGTTTACGGGTTAAAATCTACCTATGAGTTTATGAGTTCACCTCAAAATGTATAAATTTTGTAATTTTGTTAGATACTTATCTAACTTTGTTTATATTAAATAATATATATTGAGTTTATTTAGCTAATTTCATATATTTATCATAATTGAGTTATGTTTTATTGAACTATAAAATAATACAGATACTGAATAAGGTATGACAACCACTAAGTGTCATGCATTAAGGTGTATTTTATGATATTTCTTTCATTAATTTAATTTAAAGTTAACATTACTCAATTTCAATTAAAAATACGATATTTAATCAAGTTTAGTTCCTAATTATATTGCTTATCATATATTTTTTTACGTATGTGAACTCATACGAGTTTACGATTCGAGTTTGCTAAGACTCCACAAGTTTACTTAAACTCTCGAGTTTGACAACCTTAGATCTGATATACCCTTAAAAATAACGTATATTATAAATATCATTATAGAATAATAAATAAGGGTTAAATGCTTAAATTTTTTTTCCAACTAAACATTTCTACTTTGGATTATTTAACAAGTACCCTTAGGATAGGGGGTTGAAATCCATTTGAATCAAATCAAAACTGCTAAATTGATCTAAAAAATCTTAAACCGATCAAAACTGCAAAAAAAATTGAACTTGATTGTATTTTGGCTTTAGTTTCAAAACCAATCTAAGCCGAAAATAGCATATAATATAATTTTATGTTGTTAAGTTTATACTTTTATTTATAATAATTTTAATTTATCATATAATTTTTATATTTTTATTGTGTTATGCATATAAAAATGAGTTATTTATTTTTTATTGTTATATTTTCATTTTATTAGCTTAATTTACCAACATTCTAAATTAAAAATTTTATTTTATTAAAAATCGATTAAACCAATTTAATCCAAACCACTACAATTTGAATTAAATTGGATCGAAAATTTTATCTAATCTAAATCAGTGTAATCTAAATCACAATAGATTATATTTTTAGATCAAATGGACTTTTTACTCAAAATTGATTCGTTCATATATAAACACTATTAACTTTAGGACACTTGTAAAAAAAAAAAGTGTAATCCGTACTATTGCTGATCTTTAAAAAAAATTAAATAAAAAATAGAGAAATAAAATAAAATAAAATTAAAAACAGAAAGGAAAAAAAAAGGAGAAGAGGATGGTGGAAGCAGGGCATTAATTAATCAGACAATCATCATCTGGCACCCACGTGTTCCGCTCTCAACTTACATACACGCACTTCCGCTTCCCCCCCAAAAAGAAAAACTCTAATTACAACATCTTACTGCATTCTAACCACCGGCACCGCCAGCCGCCACGTCATCCAGATCAGAAATCTCCGGCGGAGAAGAGAAGGAGACGAGAGAAACCAGAAGATCAGAGAAGGCGTTGAGAATGATCCTGTGGGTGCTCTTCGGGTTGAGGGCCAGGTAGCACAGGAGAAGCTCGTGCAGCACGTGCCAGTTTGACTTCACGTCCTCCATCACCTCCGGCCGCGCCTCCACCATCTCCTGCATCGACCTCCTGAACTCCATGTACGGATCCGCCGAGTACGTCGGCACCGCCACGCTCCCCTCCAACAGCATCACCTTCTTGTTTTCCTGCGGCGGCGGCGGCGCCGCGGCGGTTAGGGAGGAGGGCGGTGTGGATTCGACGATGGAGTTGGAGCGGCCGGGGGAGGAGAAGAAGAAGCGTCGGGAGGCAAAGGCGGTGGCGAAGTCGGCGGGTTGGGGATCTGGTTCGGGTTGGGTGGCTGAGGCGTTGTCGTAGAGAGTGTTGAAGTTCTTGATCATTGGGGGTGATGGACGGCTGTGATCGATTTGGTGATGGTGATGGTGATGGAGGGATGATGAGGAAGCGGGGCTGGTAGGAGGAGAAGAATCATTGTCATGATGAAGGAAGGGGTGCATGAAATTTGTGAAGCATCGGTCAAGCTGTATCAGCCTCCTTCTTCCCATGCTTGTTTCCAAGCCTCCTTGCTTCCTCCTTCTATTTATATTACGACTACTTCTTTTCATTATTTGTCAACACTTTTAGTTCCGCCCAATATTGAAATATAGGGGCACAATTTAATGATTGGTTCTCCATCCCATAAAATAAAAAAGACTTATTGGAGTCTTTGAATAGATAAATATGCTCACTTTTATATATTAGTAAGAAAAATAAGAGAGGGAAAGATAAGAGGAACAATAATGGAATTTTGTATATCTAGATAACATAGGAGTGAACATGACATATGTAAAATGAATACAAATCCATTTTCTCATCTATATGGAATTTTGAAGATTTAAAATATCACTTTGAATAAAGAAAAAGCAAGGAGACCCTTTACCTTTTATTTTTATTTTCTAAAAAGAAAAAACGAGGATGATTAGGTGGGTTTTTGAGTTCGTACGATGTGGGAGAGTATGTTGAACGGTGACGGGACAGCCGTAAAACACTGTAGTTTTAGACTGGCCTTTCTTTCTTCTTCCTTTCCTCTAAGGCGCGTAACCACACGCTCCAACCAGGTTTTGCCCATTTCTGTATGGGAAAGAGCTGGAGATAAAACACTTCCAACATTTCTTTGTTTGAAAGCAAGCATGTGAATAATTAAAAACTCTTAATTAGATATTACTTCCACACTTTTAAATATATATGTCTTGCATTCACCTATGTAACTAAGGTTTCGTTATATAATAAATGATTCAAATCAATTACAATTAAATGATAAAATATTAAACAATGTATATTTATTAAGTGATTGTTTAGGGTTGTTAGAATCTGAAATACACTGTATGAAGCTCAGTTCATATAGGTCACAACACTTTCTATATTTGTAATAGTTTTGTTATAATTTTTTTAGAAATATTATGTATATTTATTTTGTATGAGACATTGCGCTAACTCGCATATTATATATATTCAAAATAAATAAATTAAAAAATAATTTGATTTAAAATTTGAAAAAGAGCGTCCGTCCGTGTGACTTTAGTCAAAAACTCACTTCCTCCTTCCTCCTTCCTCCTTACGGGTAACTTAATAATTTTTAAAATGTTCACATTAATTATTACTAGCCTTTCTCTAATGTAATCAATGTTCTACTTTTACTATTTATTTCTCTCATAAAAAAAATTATGTAAATATAATTCCCATAGAGGTTGATGATCATGTAAATATAATTTTCCAAAAATTTTATAATATTACGTAAATAAAAATATAATTTTTTTAAAAATTGCATACGTAATCTTTGGAAGGATTTACGCAATCCTTGCATAAAAGTATAATTTTCAAAAATAAAAAACAAAGACGTAATTTTTTAAAGGATTTACGTAGTCCTTACATTATATTAATTTTATTTAATTACTAGATAATAGATTGTCTCAATTACTCCATATTGTTAAATAAATTACTATATATAACCAAAGTAGTATATTTAATCAATTTATGCATTATATTTATTATATACGAGTATAATATTTAGGAGAGAGAAATAAAGAGTTCACAATAATTTTTATATAATATTTAAGAGAAATAAAGTAGCATAATCAATGTGTTTAAGATATTAGGTTTGTCTATTGCAATATTGTTTTTATAAAAGATAAATAATTTTTGTATTATTTGAAGTGATAAATACCTAACCCAAAGGGGGGAAAGTATTATGAAGACACAAAAGAGCCGGTGAAAAGTATATAGCTGTAAAAATATATAATACAAAATCATTAAAATTGTTTTATTTTATTTACTTAAATTTAGTAATGCTATGTTTTTAAAGTTTGTGTTATTTATATTTGTTTTATATGAAATACAAGATAAGATAATGTGAATCATATTTGGATCCTATTCAATATGAAATGAGTACAAATTATTTTTTTCTCGTGATTATGGAATTTTGAGCATTTAAATATCACTTTGAATGGAAAGATTGACAAACTTGTCGCAAGGAGGGCTTTAACCAATATTTTTCTTGAAATAAAAATGCTGAAGGACAGGAAGAAAAAGACGAGGAGGATTCGTACGATATCGATGCTGCGTTCAACGGTGACGGGACAGCCGTAAAACAGTCTTGTTTTAAACTGGACTCTGTTCCTTCCGATCCACTCTGAGGCGCGTAACCCACACGCTGCAACCACATTTTGCCGAAAGAGTTGGGAAATACACTTCATGATAAATTTGGTACATTTACAAATCATTTTATCTAAATAATTTTATTTAAAAATATACGAAATTTGTCAAATAGCACTGAACGGAGTATGAAAAATGTGAACAAAAACTATATTAATTAGATCTTAATTCCACTTTTAAATATGTCTGTCTTGCATTCACGTATATACACTAAGGTTTAGTTACATAATAAATGATTCAAATCAGCAGCTACAATTTAATAATAAATTTTATCTTTGTCATAATTTTTATTATTTTTTTAAAATTAGTATTTTCATCTAAGAAATAATATATATAGAAGTTGAAGAAATTCTTAACTGACCGACCTATATATGATTGGAAGAGCGCGTAAAAGACTAGTGGTTTTGAGCATATTTTGTTTGGGATGAAAGCAAAGTTGCACATGGGGAAACGGTTAATAGGGTATCGAACAAAACCGAAGCAGAAAGCAATGCAAGATGCATCCTGCGAGTGTCAATGTGAATCTGAATCATATTGACTAATAACCATGTAGACAGCCAATCATACCTACATAAAATAAAAGAAGGATTATTCCAAATAGCAGGAGACAATTAATTGATAGTGAACTGGCATACTCATCGATGGTCCACTTCATTTTCAAATTGAAATTATTTTAATAGATACAAGATCAGTAACATTAATTATGTCATATTAAAATACATTTACCACAAAGTTGGTGATCCAATATAAAACCCTCTCTTTGAAAATCAGGACGCATATATGCAGTGGAAAGTGATGTATCATACTATTTCATTATTCAAAGCAAGATATCTCAAAACGAGGGATAGGACAGAAGAAGGCATGCTGCATGCACATAAGTTTAAGCACATACTTACATCGTATCATTATCTCTTGTATTGCATCACAATTTGATGTTTCAAAGCGAGAAAAACTGAAAAGTGCTTATTGTATTAAAATGATTATACGGATGGTAACGATTTATGTCTCGTCCATGCTTCCTACATGATCATCATCATCATATGGATTGACATGTAGTATTGGCCAATTGCTCTCTGAATTTTCCGTAACACACAAAAAAAACCGGCCCCTACTTTCAATATTCCCATGTTAATGTACGTACCACTGTACGTGTTCAGTGTTCACTGGATTGGAAACAGCAAATCCCACTCACGGGCACAACGTGCTTATTCACTAGCAAAAGAAAATTCCAAAAGCTAGCTTCTGAAACTAGTGTTTTTGTTCTTTTGGAGGCATATATATTATGGTTTATCATATCAAATCAAATGTTACTATTCAAGGAAGCTATGTCAAAGAGAGACCAACAAAATGCTCTTCATGCTTGGCCAGGTGGCTTCTAATAGCATGCAATGCAAGGCAATGAGTTTGTTGACTACACATGCCGCTAGTTCTGCTCAGCTTTTGCCCAAAACCACTGTACTAGTAATCAAGAAAATATTATTTATAGCCCGAAACAAACTATAACCGTTCATCTCATCACGTCTTCTCTCTCTCTCTTCAATTCAACCAATCCCTCATTTTCGGTTTATGGGAGGATGCGCGGTTCAAATTTAATTGGGAACTTTGTTAGATGTTGTGATTTCAATTAGTTATTTTATTTTTATGCAACGTGTACATGTACATAATTATTAATTAATTGGTTACTCAAGGAGGATATTGCTACGATTACAAAATGAGTTCACCATGCCTATATTTATAGGCACAACTAACCGCCATACAAGAGGCGGTGTTTTGTATGCTAGACGATTCTAGAATGTGCATCACATTTCAACAATCAAGAAAGTGAAACTAAGAATCAACGCATAACTTGGTTGTAAGGGTGTTTTCAAGTGAAAGGACTCATTCTTATAGCGATGACATGCAAAAGATGTTGTATTTTACGTATCAACGTAAAGTTTCACGTCGATAAATAATAGACTAAGTGAAGAGTATATATTTAAAAATATCCATAAAACTATTAATTTAAAATTTTGGGTAAAGATACGACGTTTAACCTATTTTGTATTTCACTTAGTCCATCAATTTAAATTTCTCTGATTTAAATACAAGAATGTTGACGAGATAAAAAGTATTAGAATAAAAAAAATGTTGTAAATATTTTTTTACTGTAAATTAGATGGACAGCTAATAAATATGCCGGGTTTGCTATGTTCATATAATAACAACATAGCTCCAAAAGAAAATACTGTATTTATTAATGTTGGACAACTTTGAAGTCTGAAACCAAATTGCTTTTCTCTTAGTCCGAAGGCTTTAAGCCTTCGGGGATGGATCAGTACAGTATTCAGTACGTACGTACGTAGGTGAGGGAATATGGGGTGGTAGAAAGATATAAATAAGGATGGTCCAACTAGCTAACCTTGTAACTATCACAATGCAGCAAGCACGTGGTGGAGGGTTTTTAATTTTGCTTTTTCTCAACTTAACGGACGAAACATTTTGCTTCAATTTGGGTCCAAGATCTCTCACCATCCCTCCCATATTCCTTCTGGTAACCATAACCATCAATCCATACAATTTCATTCTTGCCACCAGGTGAAAACTTTTATATTTCTGTCCCGGTTAAACAGTGAAAATTTAATTCTACGGTGTTAGTTAGATCCATTATATATGAGACACGGTACCGATTTATATCTTATTTACTATTTGATGTGATTTTAATGAGACTTATTCTGAATCAGATCTCATCTAATTGTAATTGTAGATAAGTAGTGAGTCGGGATGTTGTCCCAAATAAAATGAGTATACATAACATTTCTCCGTCGAGTTAGTGTATGTTTGATTTTCAGGTGCCATATAGTTAACATCAATTATAATCGTCTCAGCAAAAATAAAAATTTCTTGATTTTAATTTTAAGACTCTAAAATTGATTCCGAGGCTCCACAACAAAAAATCTAAATATGCGTGTTTTTAATTAATTTCATTTACATTTCGTGCGGGAAACTAGTTTCCATTCCAGAGTTATTTATTTATTGATACACTTATTTGGTGGCATACCGTTTTCAACGAGTTTGGAGTATGGTATGGAGAAGGACATGACAGTGTTTCCAGAACAGCTGGTAGAGACTCGATAGGGATTAAAGAGAACATAACAAATTTGTTGACTTTATATTTGGTTGCCTTTTTGGATTCGATAGGATTAACGTTACAAGAAACTATAAGAAAATTATTGGTTTATAATTCGTTTCTGATTTCATTTCTTGTGTCTATTTTTTGTGTTTTTTTTTCAGATTTAGAAATAAAGTATTGAAAATAGAAAGTAAAATTTTATTGTTTTCATCAATTTTTATTATTTTGTTGATAAAATTTTAAAACTAAAAAAAAGATGAAATAAAAAATACGAAACAAAGTCAAAAACTAACCCTACCTTAAATTGCATCTTTTATCAACTATAACTTTTAGCTTAGGGTTAAGTGTTTCTTTCAACTCAAAATATATAGCACATGTTTGTTGGGTTAGGAAAGAAACAAGGTTCTCTCTATTATAGAAAAAAAGGACACCAACTAAAGACGATGAGATAAAGATATGGAAGTGTCTTTCTCAATAATTTCAATGTAGAGCTAGATGTACTTGTTCTTTTATATGTACACATTCACATTCTTCTGACTTAAATAACTAATTTGGGGAATATGATGTGATTTTTGAACAATTAGGCAATTAGTTATTCCAAATGTTGATTTTTGAACCTCGTTTAGCAAGCGAATCACATTCAACAGAAAGCAGAACATAACTAACCAGTTTCAATCAACCAATAAATAACAACATGATTACCATCTCATCTTACAATTATGACAACACTAATTGAAGACAAAATAGGATATAAATATATGATATGATACTAATCTTAATTCTCTCTCTTAACTATGAAAGGTTTAATAAATGTTTATTGTGGTAAACTTCCATTTGATCATGCGTGCACCATCACTGTTTGACATCTAATCACGTATAGTATCTACGATCAAGGACTAATATTTGTCTTGATGAATTGTAACTCTTTTCATAAGAGATTAATTCATGACATTTAATTAGACACAATGTCATATGATTCTGCAATTATATTCAGACAAAAATTATGATATAGCATATTTTCAAGCACAATATATACATCTTTCTCTCGCCCAAGGGTTTTTTTGCTTTCGTTCTGTTTCTAACTCTGGCCCTTGTGGGTTCTGTTCTAAGAAGAGTTGACTAAGAATATCAATATAATCACAAATAAAGATTAAACATGTGCTCTTTGACCAATAAAATTATTGCATGTAGGAGAGTGACATGGGTCTTCGACAGTCACACTGAGTAAGCGCGAGGAAACTGCATGTGCAGCATATAGCAGGTCAGATTGATCTGCCAAATCCCAATTCAGAAAAAGAGAGAGAGAGAGGGATGGGGCATAAATTTTTAATGTCACATTCGTGTCAATGAGCTGTAGAATATGGGATTTTTTACATATAAATAGGTTCAGCAAATTTTATTGTTCATAATATGCCTTAGAGAAAAAATTTACAAGTGTATGATTCTAGGTCTGAAATCACCACTTCCTATGACAATTTCAGACCCCAAAATTTATTTTTAAAAAAAGATCTGAAATCGTCATAGGTGTGGTGATTTCAGACCCCATATTTTTTTTAAAAAAATGTCTGAAATTGCCACCCCTATGGCGATTTAGACCCCAGATTTTTTTTAAAAAGATCTGAAATCGCCATAGGGAATGACGATTTCAGACCCAGACTCATATAATTGTAAATTTGTGTTTCGACCCATATTTTGGAATACAAATTATATTATATCCATATATAAGTTAAAATCCTAGAATATGTATCCATTTTAGAACATTTTCTTGAGATAATTTTAGATCATTATGTGGGAACTAGATGTGGGAACTAGGCCACTGGCATAAGAGAAATCATTAAGTGTCATTATACTCTTAATTGTACATAAAATGACATTTTAACTTTAAGTATAAGATGGATCTTCTAAAAGTAATGTCCTACATATGTGATCATGCATATCTAAAATGACACTCCATAACCACACAAAAATCTCTCCGTCATGCACCACAAATCAACTACATATATTCTATTGAAGCAAAATGGACAATGTTTTACTGGTAATATAGAATTTTTTAAGTGCTACTACAACGATATTGCAGCCTCAACGTCAAGCATGCAAGTACTTGCTTAGTGTTATTACTATATTTTGAGGTATGGCAAGAACATAATTGTCTGCTAACACTTGGATTTGGGAATAAAATATTTATCAAGATACCAGAAGATATCATAACTTTTGCTGGATGAAATTATGTAAGATACAGGGTGTCTTTGCATGAGAACATGGGAGTTGTCACGTTCACTTAAATTTTGTAATAACGTCAACAAGTTCTTAATTAATCAAGAAGTTCTTGTTTCAAACGGACCTTTTATAGATCCGAACATTGAAGTCATCGCCTTAAATGTATTTTATTTGCAAATTTGATTTAGTTTCTTCATATATATCTCTGTATCACAAGAAGCAAGTCAGCAATTCAGAACAGAAACAATATTGAAAACAATGAAAAGGGCACGTACAATTCCAACAAAACGAGGATTATTAATTACTATCATTATCAATGCAGTTATGAATTTTTTCACCAACAAAAACCAACTATACTAACACTATGAACACAACTTTAATGCACACACCTTATAACACTTGAGGAGAACTTTTGAGTACAGAGAAATATGGGAGTTTTAGCTCTTGAAGCTTATATAAATGATTTATTGGATTTTTGTTCTATTAAACAAATAAAATAAAACTAATTTCGTTTTAAAATCTCAATTTGGAGAGTCGAAACACCTCGTCTTAATAAGCTCTCAAATTCTAAAAAAGTGTTATCTAGTACGAAGAATTTAGAAGAAAATGTAACAAACAATAAAAATATTAAATAAAAGACTTGGAATATAAATTTTGATTTGAAAGTAAAGTTCAGAAAACAAAATTTGAGTAAAATTGAGTAAAGAAAAGAAGCAATACGTAGGTTAAATGAAATTACAAAGATTTCTAAAGCATTGGAAGATAGGAGCCTTGTAACCTGGTCCAAAGAATTCTAAGAGACCATTTTGGTCTAGGGCCAAAAGTTAAAATTTAAACACTTAAGGGATTAGGTTGCAAAATATTTTAACCATGCCTCAGTTCTCTTTCCTGAAGGAAAATTATGGTGTGTGTTTTTTGTGGCAGATGAATCAATTTGGGATCAAAAGCACGTTGGTCCTCTCCTCCCTTCGTTCCTCCGCTTCACTTCTCCACCCACCAGATCCATGAGTTATGACATCCTCACATCGCAAAAAAGCTCTGTTAGCTAGAGTCACACCACCATATATGCATCTAGAGCTCTGTCGCATACCTCCCCCTTCGAGCCATTGTGAACTACCATGAAAGCTCTTCTCTCCTCTCTCTAGATCTGAACGGTGGAATCAGATGCTCTCCTTTGATTGTGCATATCTGGTTGTGAAAGGCACGAATCTGGTCACAAAATGGAAGCAAATTTCTGAATTTCTATTTGTGGGTGGTGCCGGAGCAGGTGCAAGGAGAATGGTGGAGGAGGGGGAGATTATTTTCTGTTTATATTTTTGGGTTTGTGTTGAATATTGTTTGGATTTTGATTGTTGACAATAGATGTTTATGAATTTATGTGCAATGCAGGTGATAGGTGGCGCAAAAGACGCCGATGTTGAGTGGGTGCAAGGAAGGGTTTTTGGGCGACGGTTATTGAGGTGGCGCCGACACCATCAAGTTGCTCCATATGCATCCATGGCAAACATTGTTGACGCCACCTGGAGCCTAAGAACTATCAAAACAATCATTTTAAAAAAATTGATTAACAAGATTAGTTATTTAACCAAACAAAATTTACACAAATAAATTAGACATGTTTATTACCGATAAAATCTTAAATTGTTTCTATAGGGTTTAAAATGCAAATCCATAATTTTAATTTTAATAATTTTGGGGATAAAAAAAAAGTATTTGGAGCTTCCACCCAAATCTAAATGCCCGAAAATCAAGGACCAAATTACTCCTTAAAAATACTCAATCCATTTAAGTTGAAACCTTAAAAGATGTAGTCAAAGTATTTCTCTTTAATGACTTTGTGTACGTGTCATAATTGTTTTCGTATGAATGTATATTTTTCAAATAAGAACTAAACCCTTGACGGTTATTACATGACAACTGACGTTCCAAACTTGTTGGACATGTCAAGTGTCATAAAACAATTATCAAATCATAATTTTTGATGCACCACCATTGAAAAGAGACTAACATCAGGAATCCATAACACTTAATACCTGAAAGATAAGTCCACAACTACTCTCTTCATACATAGGCATGCATCTTCAAACAACAATCTCGATCTCATTAATCTCAACCGTAAAGACTTGAATTTAATCATAACGATACTATTACCAAAATATATCGATCTTAATTACTTTTATTCATTGTCTCATTTTTAATCTTTAACAAACTATACTGATAATAATCAATTTGTTTTTTCCGATATCAATCGATCTCTTGATGTATCGATCGATCTCTTCATTAATCGAAATGAATATGGTTATACTCGAGTGATCGTTGTTACTATATTGTTAAGATCAAAATATATGCATCTACGTGAAATTTTACCTAACAATTAGTAAAAGAGGTAAATCAACCACCGCACTCCTTATAGGACATACTCATACTTAATCATACCTCTCCTTGGGTGCCAATTAAGATATGAATGGCAAGTACTTTTTATATATATATACTTACTCATGCAAGTAAAAACAAAAAACAGTACTACTGATGTCGCTATTAAAGAAACCATTATAGAAAACAACCTACTAATTGACACAAACATTATTTCCAGATAACTCAAACTTAGGAGTGAGATATATATATTTCATTTTTTTCTCTTGACCCGATGGTCTGCGGTCGCCATGGATGCTCCCATGCCACCAGTTACGCTACTTATAACATTGGCATTTCCACCCCTCTCCCAATTGTCCTGCTTTGCAAGCAAGCAATGTATACAGCCAAAAATTAATCAATAGCTTCCAGTTTCACACATGCACAATCTGAATATATAGTTTACTTCCAACATATATATATATATATATATATATATATATATATATTTATATATGCATGCAGGAAATTAATTCATGTTAATTAATGCACGAAACAAATTGAAGCAATAATAACCTTTTTTTCTATACCATTGAAGCGATAATAATTAATGATATATTAATTAGAGAGATAAATAAGTTTTTAACTGGGAATTTTGATTTTGCATCAACTCTATTAAAAAAAAAATTATTTGAATAAGACATTAAGTTGGACCGTTAAAAAATTACAACATATATATTGGACAAAAATTAAGTGAGTTCATTATAATTTTGTCAAACATAAATCAAACTAGTCAAATATGGTTAAATCAAACTTAAATTGGGGTTAAACCAGTCATGATTCAAAATCAATTTAAAGGCAAAAACTTATTTAACCCTTAATTAATTATATATACATGCAGAAGAATAACGTTACGCACGTACAGTTGAAACATTGGACAGGGTATTATGGTCTTGGTTGCCAGAAAGACGAGGATTAAGAGTAGTAGCATCTTGGTTACGTATGAAGTCGCACTCTTCTTGGGTTGCTCTAGCTTGAGGACCTTGCACCGAGGTTGGAACGCCTTCTTCATCCACCCTTGACCCCACTTCATCGCCACTCATACCCTCCTTCCCCACATCATCTTCCACAAACTGCCCCACAACCTTCAATTTCAAAGAAAACAAAAACACAGATGAAATTAAAAATCTAATTATTACAAGAGTTCAAAATTTAATACTTCTGGCAAAATAATATTTTGGTGATTTCTTAAATATCTCGTGTGGGAGTAAATACCCTACTTAATTTATTATCTTGATAATTTTTATAATTAAGTTTATCAAATTTTATTATCTAATATGAGGATATATTGATGAATTATATGATCTAATGTGATAAATTAATATTTTTCAATACAATATTTGTAGAGAGATGCATCGTAAGTTCAAATGGTCCATAAACATCTAAACATGATCTTATAAGTTAACTTTTTCAATAATTTAACTAATAAGAAGTTTATTATAATCCAATAGAAGATAAAATGATAACAAAATTTGATAAATTTAATTATAAAAATTATAAAAAATGAATAAATTAAACAACATAAAGTATGTATTTACTGGAGAGGGTATTTAAGCAACCTGATAAAGTTAATTCATTATCAGCTAATTCAAAAATTTAAACATGGTAGGATGGATGTAACATCATAGCATGCATGGTTATATACCTGTCCACCTAGGGTTTCGGTGATGAGGCGGTTGCCCCCTTGTTTTGTTTCCTCCGATATGGTAACGCCTTCGTTTCTGGAGATGTTGGTGACGTCGTCGCGGGGTCCAACAACGGCAGCTCTCTCGTTTGTGGCTGCAGCCGATTCCATGAGGGCTGCAGGGCGGCCCTTTCCTGTTTGGCCCAATATCGATCTGGCCTTCCACGGATTGCACGGTGGCGGCGTCTCTCGGTGTGACGGGCTTCGATGCTAACTCCCCACACACATTGTTGAACACCTCGCCGTACCTAATCGCTTCATCGGGTCTCTGTGCATGTGCTTGTGCTTGTGCTTGGCTCATGATAAAGCCTAGTCAGCTCAACTATACTAGAAGCTTTGCTTAATTACAACCTGGATCCCATGCAGTGAAAGAAAGCACTTCGTAGACGTTAAGTGGTTGGTTACATATATGTGTGTGGGTGTGAAAGAGGGTAAGAGAGTGTCAGAGTCGTTACGCAATTAAGCGGCCAGTGATGACAGTGGGATTTTGAAGTTGAACCGCTTGCAGCAATTGCGACAGCTGGTTGGCGGTCACCACTTGGCAAGCTCTCCACCGCCCCCCATTCATATCACAACTCTGACTCACCCGCGTAAATTCCTTTTTCCTTCATGAGGAATTCATATTTTACATGGGAGGTATATTCGAAAAATTTTAATATATATTTTTAACTATTTATTTATAATTTAATTTTTTAGTTTTTATATATTGTGTAAATATTATAAATCAAAATTAATGGTGACCAACACTTTTTTGAGCATGCATTAATTAAATATGTTTAATTTAGATGCATACAATAATTTTTCATCATTGATATACATCTTACTGGAGCATGGATTGATTTGCTTGACGACATCAGAATTTCTACTCGCCAGCATGCATCATTTATCGTCTCGCTTTGAAGCACATTCATAAGACTTATAAAGAAGTAATTCTATCTTAAATAAAGTTGACTGAACACGCTTTTAATATAAATATACTTAAAGATAAAGTGGTAAATTTGTCTCCATATAAAAAAAAAAATTCTATAAAAAATGGTTGTGTGGAAACTCTTGAAACATCTGTATTATGGGATGGATTTATTCATTGAAGGGTGCGGGATTGTGCCCCTCTAGAACTTGAATTATTTTTAAGAATATATAGGTGCAATAAATTTTTTTTGTCCTTATTATTTAATTAAGCTTACCTTCAAACCATAGTTAAATAAAAAAATTATTAAAAGAAATTGGGGATTTCTATATATGAAACCTTTTTTATTTTATTGCACTCATAATTGTATTATAATTTTAAGTTAAACTATTTTATCAAGTAATTGACAAACAACTTTTAAGAGCTCAACAATTGTTTTAGTGAGGTGATCACTTTAGTTACTTCTTTCTTAATCTTGTTCAAATGGATTTGATAAATAAAAGTTGATTCGCTTAACTCAATTTTATTCATATTAATTTTCTTTTGCCAATTAGCTTTTGTCAATTATAGCCAACTTAAAAATTTTATATTGAATATGTGTTTTAATGGTCAATTCTCAAATGCAAATGTGATTAATTAATGGTTTTGCTTTAAAATTAGTTGAAACTATAATTTCTTCTTTTAAAATTAGTTTTGGTCTTTCCTATAATAAATTGTTTTAATTGAAATAACTTTTTATACTATGAATATATAAAAAATAGGCTTCGTACTCGCATGAATGGTTGAATAATTTCTTGATATCATACATAGAAAAAGAGGCATTTGTTGGTGTCCTTTATTTTTTAAAACTCATGTTAAGAGTAAAATTTTTCTGTTCTTTTTTTTTCCCACTTGTCCTTTAATATTCTCCTTTTTTTTCTATTGTCACGTTGTTTGAACAACCAAAATTAATTTAAATTAAAGTTATTTGATTTAATTGAATTTTGAATCATTGTCATGTTATACTCCCTCTATTATTTTATTTGTCCATGTTTTTACTTTGGTATTTTCATAAATACTTCCTCTATCATCTGTATACACTATTAATAACTTTAATTATATATCCCTCATCATCTCTATATTAAATAAGGGCAAGTGTGTAAAATACTGTCAATTTTTCATTACTTTCATATTTTTCAATCATGTAATTGGATATCATTTCTTTATGGAGTTAAATGCAACCTTTTAAATTAGAGCTAATTTATCAATTATCAAATTTATTTAGTCAAACATCTACTCCAAATAAATGTAAACACTAACACAATGTTGGTCTAGTAGTAAATTTATTTTCTTCCACTGTGTTTAAAGCAAAATTATCCCAATGACATATAATATTCTTCTTTCTTTTAACAATGAATTTGAGCCTATCTTTTGTTACTATTTAGGTTTTTTGTTTTTAATCATAATCAGTTTATTTTCAACAAGATTACCTTTTCCCTTTTGAAGACCATTTTTTCACTTTGGTTTAGCCTTTTTTCTCGAAACAATTTAGATTGCCATTAGAAGGACCAAAAGCGATGAGGAAGATACAAACAAATGAAATAGGCAAAGTCTCTTAGAATACGCTGGATTGCTGAGACATAATAGAAATACAAAGATATAAAAATAGAAACATAAGAAATAAGAGGATAAATTAGTTTTGTACTTTATTTAATGACAATATACAAGACACACTTATTTATATTTATATTTATATTTTATTTAGTTTAATAGAGATAAAACATAAAATAACTTAAAATACCTTTATTATATTAATTTAATAAAAAATAATAAACAAACACATTATTTTAATCTAAAAAGTTATGTCATGTGTCTTAGTGTTTCAGCAAAATGGAGATACAAAAAATTTACAAATTTTCTATAATGGACTTAACAAATAAACAAAATTTGTATCCCTTGTATCTTAAACAAACGCTGCATTAATGTTACGAAATAATCAAATATCGGAAAAGGCTCCTGCCCTGGGAAAAAATTTGGTAAAGTTTTTGAACGCCACTTGTCTTCATGAATTTCTTATTAGCTGGGCCTTTGGATGAAATATGTGAGTAGTCTCCAAAGTCCAAACAAAGTTGACATGTCTAATTTGACACTTCGGCCTCACATTCGTAACTCAAATCATCGTTTTTTTAAGGGCCCCCATTAACTGCAACAAAAAGTATAGTACATTACAGAATAGCAATGGATCACCTTGTATAAATTGCACTCATGTGTACGCCTCTATTATTAACTAGTTTAGTACGGTGACGTGATAAGGCCGAAAATTATTTTAAATTTGTGACTTTAAATATTTTAATTTTAAATTATTTCATTTTTATTTTTAATATTTTTCAATATAAGAGGTGATAGGATGTTAATTTTAAGTTAAAAAATATTTAGTAAGATTTAGTGAAAATAGTTGGGGCAGAGAATAGTGATTAAATAAATAAAAAGTGAATAAGTTTTGTTTCACAATTTTAATTCAAGGAGTGAAAACACCTTCTCTTAATAAATTTTTAAGTTTTAAAATTGTTATCTAACATGAAAAGTTTAAAAGAAAATTCGACCAACAAATAATAGAAATATTAAACAAAAGACTTTGGATGTAAATTGGGATTTGAAAGTACAGTTTGTAAACAAAAACAAAAACGAATAAAGTAAATTTGGATAGAGTAAAGAAATAATTTGTAGATTAAATAAAATTACAGGATTTCTAAACTATTGGAAGACGTACTCAAAGTATTTCTCCTTAATAATTCTATCTATCAGTATAAAAAAAAAAAGTGTGTCAAAGTTTATATATGAGTGTTTATTTTCTAATCCCTTGTATATGAACTTTCACTCTCTATTTATGGACTCTTGACAGTTAGTGCATGGCAAACAACGTTCTAAACTTCTTGGACATGTCACGTGTCCTAAAACAGTTACCAAATCATTACATAATTATGACATAACTTTCGACACATAATCGTTAAAAATCGTGGTTTGACAGTTTTATTTTTAAAGTTAATAGGACTAACATCAGAAAATCATAGCATTTTAATATAAAAAAAATGTAAAGTCCACAACTGAATTTTTATAAATAGGCATGTAAAGTTGAACAACAACAATCTCAATCTTATTAATCTTGACATTAAAAACTATCAAATTCGAGCGCAATTACACTATCATCAAAGCCTATCAATATTGATTACTTTTAATATTCAAATCTCATTTCCAATATTATTTTCCTTAACAAACAATACTAGTAATGATCGATCTATCATTCCCAATACCAATCAATTTCCTTAATAATCAGAATCAATCTTGTTAAAATCTTACTTCTCATAATTGAGTTATCATCTGCTATATTCTATTAACATCGACTTATAAGTTGGTGAAATTTCACCTAACAACTACTAATTACAATACCAACGGGGGTTGGTCCAAGTGGTAAGCGGCTTCGTATCGCTTAAGCAAGGTCACGAGTTCGAGACCTCGTGTACGCAGTTATCCTCGCTGGGAGACTCACCCGCTATAGCCAGGTGCGCGACCCAAATTAGTCAAGGCTAAGCCTTGGATACTGGGCAAACAAACTAAAAGAAAAAAAAAAGGGTTAATTAAGTTTTTAGTCCCTGTAATATGAAAAAGTTTGGTTTTAGTCCCTCATGACAAGTTTTAGTCCTTGTAAAATGTGAAAATTTGATTTTGGTCCCTGTGGACGGTTGGTGATGGACGGTGATGACGTGTCAGTTAACGCGTCATTAGGGACCATTTCTACATCACCGTCCATCACCAACCGTCCACAGGGACCAAAATCAAATTTTCACATTTTACAGGGACTAAAACTTGTTATAAGGGACTAAAACCAAACTTTTTCATATTACAGGGACTAAAAACTTAATTAACCCAAAAAAAAATGACTAATTACAATGAAGTAAATTTCTTACAAAGTATATGCAATTAGCTAATTACACAAATAACTTGACCAAGATTCCATTGCAAGGAGACAATTATTAAATATTGTCTTACTATGATTCTATCAAATATCATGTTAGCATTCAAGCCGCATAAGAAAAAAAGAAGGGTCAATTCATATAGACCTACATGCTAATAGTAAATAAGTTGAGCCATTATACTACTGACCCATCTTACCATGCATAGAATTGCTTGTTGAGTTTCGATGAACAGAAGAACCAGAGGGGCAAAATGGAGCACAAAAACTACCACGGTTTACGAATAGTCATGCGTCCGTTGCTGAGTTCAATTGAAAGAAAAAAACGAAAAAAAGGAGAAAATGTCATGTCTGTAAATAGTCTTAAAAAATGAGGCACACTTGTTGCCCATCACCCATCACCCATCACCCATCACCCATCACTTCACCACTATACGATACCAATATCCCTCTCTCCTTCCTCTTCCCCCATTTTCCGTGGCAGTTCATCTTCTGTTGCAAACAAAACAGACACTTCACACTTACACAACGCAGCTCCAACAAAAACAACCAGCGCCACAATCACCCCCCCTTCAACTCTTTCCTCCTAAATCGGTAATTTCTCTCTCTGATTTTTCTTCGGATTACTCCATTTCCTTTTTTTTACCTTTTTTTATTTTTCTGTTTTGTTCATTAGTTCCCGTTATTTATTTTTCCCATTTCTATATATTTTTTTCTCTCAGTATTTTGTGGCTGGGAGGATCTGGCCGATCTGAAATCACTGCGATTGGTAACAACAATCTGAGGGTGGTTCAACCAACCAACGGGTTTTGTATTTTGGGAGAGAAACTGCATGTTCAGTTTAGATCCATTAGGAACCCGATTTGCTGCTTTGGTGTCCGTGACGACGTCGTTTGGTTTTGTGATACCCCTTACTCTGTTGCTGTGGTAGCAGTGAGATCTAGTAGAAACCATGGAGACCCTCGTTGTTGTAGCGCAGCATAGGAACCAATTCCACAGCAGATCCAAGGCACAGGGCCATGCCCGGTTTGGGCCTTCTTCGCCTTCAAGGGACTTTAGGGGAATCAATTGCAGAACTTTTCAAACGGGGACCGGTATTCTACCTACCCCTTTGAAATCTTACCCTTCTTCTTCACCGTCACTATCACCTTCCCCAAAATCACCATCATCGCCCCAAAATCACTCTAGCTCAGATTACAAACCCTGCGGCAAAATCGCCACCCCGAAGAGCGCCCCGATTGCCATCAGTGGCAGGGCTTGTCGAAAGGAGAGAACTTTCAGTGATGAGCATGTTGTTCTTGTTCCTGGTGGAGGGAGCGTGTTTTTCTCGGAGCTTTGGGCCGGACCTACCTACTCGAATTCTCCGCCGCCGAGTTCCCTGCCTATCCCGAAATTCTCTGTGAGGCCTAAGAGGACTGTGTCCCTTGATCTGCCTGGTTCCTCCCCCCCTGAGATTGAGATGCACCCTGTTGCCAAGTCTGTGCCGGCTTCCCCTCGCTGGGAGCATTCCCCTTCTTCTGCCAGAGACCTCTTTGCCAATGCTGACTCCGCCACCAAGACGCTGCGGCGGATTCTCAATCTTAACTTGGATGATGATTGAGACTTAAGGAGCCAACCGGTTCCTGAAAATAGTGTTTTAGGTGTATATAGAGTTACCGAATAAGATTAGTAGCTTTGTGTTTGCGTAGCTTTTCAGTAGTGGTGGTGTGCCCTTGGTGA
Organism: Nissolia schottii; assembly: GCA_003254905.1. NCBI lineage: Eukaryota > Viridiplantae > Streptophyta > Magnoliopsida > Fabales > Fabaceae > Nissolia > Nissolia schottii. Next base: position 56,639 of record QANU01014009.1, read on the forward strand.
CAGTGATGGTTGATGGCTGTGGTGGGTCGACAATCTCTGGGTTTCTGGAAGTTGGATCATCAAGCTTGGGAGTGGCGAGGGTAAATAGGTTTGCTATGGCTTATGTGACGCAGATGGAGGCTGCCATGAAAATGGTTGGGAAGCTGAATGTGATGGTAAAGGGTAGGAGTGGCATGGAATAGGGTTGGTTGAGGCCTGAAGAAGGCTATTTCCCAGCTGAAGCCTGAATTCATGATCTGATTCAAAGCATCATCTCCTCATAGAATGGTTAACTTCTTATGATCTGATATAGGATTTAAGCCTCTTAACTTATAGTACATACTGTAGGTTGTAGAATCTTGTACCTGCAAAATCCCCTTAGGCCTCAACTCTTTAGTCCCTTTTCCCTTTTTTTTTCTTTTTTTTTTTTTTTTTTTNTTTTTTTTTTTTTTTTGGATTTCTTACCATAGCTTTTATCATTCTAGTCTAATTTGTTTCCATTTAAAATTATCTGACCTTTTACGGTGTGTCACTTAGTGTTCAGCCTCCTAGATGATCTAATGTTTACTCTCCCTTAGTTTTAGTACCTTCCCTACTGATCCTTCTTCTCTCTTTGTTTTCTTTCCTTCTCTGTCAATTTCTGTTTTCTCATTTCATTCCCCTAGCTATCGTACTAGTTAGTAGTTTTACTACCTTGCCTACTGATCTTCTGTCCTAGTTATCTTTCTCTCTTATCAATTTCTCATTTCTTAGCTGCTCTCTGCTTTGCCCCTTCGCTATCTTTTCTGTGTTTTAGTAAAGAAAAGTTGGAAGGGTTTTAATTATAATCGTTTGTATCTGACTGCTTTAGGTTTTTAGGGTCAATCTGTGTCACACTACCCCGTTAGTAAACCATTGATGTTTTCTTTTTTGCCTTTGGTTAATGCTTCTTTCCTTAGTCTTCACTTGGCTTATCTTCCATGGAGAGTGTTGGCCATGCTATGCCAAAGTTAAGGTAAGATCTTACTTGATGATTCTTTTAAATGCTTCTGCTATATATTTCATGCTATTCATTGCAGTTAATGAGAATTGTTTCTATGTGTGAATCAGGGAGGCGAAACGGTACCGATGCAAAGCTGTTTTGTTCAGACGATTCGGTCCTGGTCTTCCAAACCGTTAGTTAGATTGCAAGTCATTTTCTTTCTCATGTGGTCCCTTGTGGTTCATATGTGTTTTCTGTGTTTATATATCTGTGCTGCTTCTTAAACTAGTGGAACTTGTGTGATCTGCCGAAATAGAAACTTAGCGACTATTATATCTATGTGTACTGTGTCATCGGAATTAAGTATTTGATTGTCTTGACTAGTTTATATGGTATTTATTTATAAGCTATCACACAATGGGCTGCATTTTGATTAAGGAACTTTGTTTTTCATATCTGACGTTGATATATTTGCTATTTAATCTTTATAAATTTAATTATGATGTTAGCAATATTTTGATTGAACTTAGACAAACATTTTCAGCAACTAAGTACAACGTTTGCACCAATCCTACATGCACCAAATATGTATGTGCACTGGGCCAGAAAGTGGTCTAATCAGTTCACTTTTTGCTGTGTAGATCTTATGGGTTGTGTTGTGATGTTAGTTTGTTGCCTGACCTAATTTAAAAAATTGATTTGAATCCTCTAGTGCAAGATTCCTAGAAAAGTGAGAAAATGAACGGTACTCTGTTAGATCATTTGACACTTAGTGGGATGGTTGAAATCTATGTTAGATTTAAATTTTATTAAGGAAGAAAAACTCACTTGGTGGGATGGTTGAAATCTATGTTAGATTTAAATATTTTATTAAGGAAGAAAAACTAAGGCATCAGCGTAAACAAGTATGGTAGCGAAACTATGAGAAGAGAGGCATTAGTGAACAGGGAATAGTTGGACTTAGATTGAGAATAACCAGACTCCAATAGATCACTAGGGCAATTTCCTTTGCACAATCTATCTAATCCACAGAGGATTTAAATCCCTCTACATCCTTTGTTCGTCTTTAAACGGTTCATGTCCACACTTCTCATACCAGTATGTCCTTGGGTTTGAATTGATCTTTTCAATTGAATTTTTTTGTATATGTTATCAAGTGTAATATTTTATCATCAATTTCATCGTTGTTTATCTCATGTATGAGATGAGACTCATTTCATTAAGTAATGATGTGAAATTTCACCTGATAACATATGACTATAAATTCAATTGCGATGATCTATTCGGCTATTCCTATCTTCAGGAGCCAATTCTCCATGAGGAATTACGATGAGATGGCACTTTTCTTTCCTTCAGATTGTCCACGTCTCACTTCACATGTTGAAAGTGGGGGCTTAAAAGTTGAGATATTCTTTTCTTTTGTGTGGTGAGGAATCTTGTTTACTCCACGAATATATAAGCTATTGTTTTTCTTTTTTCCTTTTGTTTTCCAGAGTGAGACAGTTGCATTATCTTTTATCTTCGAAAATTCGGGTATATGTACCTTGCTTATGTTAAATATCACAAGAATCACCTTGATATAATCGTTATTGGTTCCTTTCACCTTTTCTAGTCATACATTTTACTTTTGCTGAGGGATATATTGTAGTTATTTTAATTTTTGGGTAAAGAGATTTTAGTTATTGTGACTTGAGAAAAAATTATCTAATGGAACATATCACTTTAGAGGATAAATTTAGAGAATAAAAGTGAAAGAATATGATCATTTGATTAAAAAAGTGAATATTGAAACTTATTTTTACTTGTTGTTTTAATGGTAAAAAGTATCACTTTATCTTTTTATTTTTTAAAGTGTGATAGTCACCTTAGAGGATCTGCTTTTGTGATTCTTAACATATGCAAAGTGAATTGAAATTTTGCCCCTGGGAGTAATTTAGGTGTTTGCAAGCAAATATGTAATGACGCTGGTTCACAGTTCTTACTCGAATTATTTATAAGCTATTTGGCCGAAATTATATTAATATTAGATGTTTATTTTTTGGTACACAATCAATGTGTCTACTAGTGTGGACTACATGACTAATCATTTTGTTGGCTTGTAGACATCTTAAGGATGAAACAGTTAATTCGAAGATTTAAAATTGTTCCATATCTAAAGTTAATGATTAAACTTCTTACATTTAATTTAAGGAGGATGAACCTCTCTCATTTAACCATACCCTGGGTGACTAATATTAGATATGAGCCTGGCTTAGATTTTATTCAAGTTTTTAACAGTTGAAATTATTCATTTGGATTTTGAATTCAGAACCAGACAATTATTTGCTGAATGTTTTTTAAGAATAAAATTTCATCTTCTTCTTTGAAGTACTAAAAAGTCAGGTTGATGAGACATAATCTTCATTTCTATTAAAAATTAAAAATGTGTAGATATCCGTGAACTACCCTGTTTCTATTTCTATTAAAAATAGTGGAGACTACCCTGTTTTCATTTTGGAGAATCTCCTGTAAACCTTCAATTTTGCCATCGCAGTCGGTAGCACTAGTCATATTTAGTCTTTGAGTTGTGAAAATAAACTCTTTAGCCTATCAAATTGTCAAAAATGAATTAAATAAGTCATTTGATGATCAAGATAGTCTTTAAGTAATTCTTTTTTAGGGATTCATTTGATTAAAAATAATTTGGTGGTAAGAGATTTTGGGAATTATGCATGATATTTAAGGGTTAAGTCATTTAGTGATCGTTATACCAAAAAAAAAGGGAAGTAAAAAGTGCATTTTCGTAACTTAAAAAGTGTATGATTGATATTGTCAAGTTTAGGGATTAGAACGAAGGTTGGAATTTGAACTTCACCCGTAGATATGCCCCATCTTCTAAAATTATAGCAGCACTTAGCCAGGAAACAATGAAAATTACGTTTGCACTCGGAGGACAGATTACATCTTTGGCAGATGGAAGTTAACCAATATGTGTTAGTACTTTTCCGAGGGGATGTACTCATTTTAAGAGGAGAAACAACCCTACAAAGCTTGAAGCATGTAATCAGGGTTTTTGATATAAATCAGTGTTGCGGTTGAATGAAAGGTCATATGATCCCTTTATTTATCAAAAAATTATCAATTATGTCACATTATTTTACCAAATATATTCTAACAAATATTTTGGTCATTAGCATTTTTGTTTTAAGAGTAAATTTTATATAATTGTCCTTTAAAGTAATTATGTGAATTTAATTTTAGTACATTGCTTGTGTAATTTTGTTTTTACGCAATCATCGTGTATAAAATTAGCAAAAGATGTTTGATTTTTGTCTCAAAATCGCGTATATAAAAGTATGAGAAACTTTTTTTACATCGACTGTGCATCAAATGAATTGTGTCTGTGATGCTGAGTGGTTTGTTCTAAAATTGGATGAAAGTGTTGCAGAATCAAGACCAGAGACACGACCGGGCCACCTTTACATTCTTGTACACGTGGTATGTTGCAAAATCATCCATGTTCTTGGGGGGTGTTCATAACTCGGATCCGCTAACTCGGGTCAGTTTGAAACATTTGGGCCAAAATTGGGTTCAATTTTAATTGGGTCCAATTTAAAAAAAAACTTCTAAAAAAATTTTCATCTTAATTTATACCGTGTTTGGGGTTTAGCTTCGGGTCACCCGACCCGACCTGATGTTTAGAAATTTATCTATTGTAGTTAAATTATGTCTATTTTGGTATTTACAAATATATTGTAGTGCACTTATTATTTTTTTGTTGTTTATGTTCTACTAAATTTATGAAAGTTTGAATGAGAATGCTAATGTTATAAAATTTTATTTCATTTTGTTGTAGTGTTTGAAATTAATGAGTGTTTAGTTAGGAAATATAATGTTTAGTTTGCAATTTTTTTAACTTTATTTTTTAATGGATGTTATTTTTTATTTTAAAATTTGAGTTAGTTTTGGCTCGATCTAAACCCGAATTTTAACTCGATTAGAAAATGATCGGGTCTATCGAGTTTAGAATTGGGCCCGGATCCTCAAAATTGGCCCGGTCTATAAGGCCGAGTTCGATAAAGGTCAACCCAACCCAACCCAACGTAGACCATGAACACCCCTACATGTTATGTTGCCAACTATCTAATATTGTGCGGTATTCATTGGTTATAATCTTAAGCTTAGCTTATCTTCATCACGTACTTGTAAATAAGCTGTTACCGTTAATTATCAATCAATAGAAGCTTATTGATAAACAAATATTTATATCCATATTTCTTAACCTGACATGATTAAGTTCGACACAAAGTTGAGATAATCCTAATCCAAATAAATTAGTATGTCAAAACATACTCAAAAGTGATAACATTCCACCCTTCCATGAAAATACACTCAATTATTCCAAGAGAAACATTTCCATCCATATCATGAACAGTTTGTTGCATAATTTTCTTTCGTAAACTTCAAATCAATGAATGATTTTTTTTTCTTCTCTTTTTCTGCCATCATTTCACACAACCAAAAACCTTATGGGCCACTTCATTCCTTGTCAGACTTTTGCCAAAAGTCTATGTTACAATTATCCTTTTTCCATTTCATGAAATACCAAAGCTCTTGAGATTATCTCTTTACACATGTATGAGTATACATTTACACACATTCACATGTATATCTGAAACATGTCACAACGACATACGTTTTTTCAATCTAATGTGTCAGAAACACTGAAAGATGCCAAAGTTGTCGCCATCTCTAAGGTTCCATTTTTCCCCCTTCTTTCTTTATTATCATTCACTGAGCATCTTAGCATATTAGCATGCGCGCTTTTTAGTTCTTTTGGGTCCCAAATGCCGTTATGTTTCTCCAGTTTTTTACACCCTACCCAATCTGATTGCATTCCTATACGTCAATTCCTCTTTCAATGGTTCACCACCACCACAATTTAGAGAAACTATCATGTAATCATAAAAGGTCACCTTGAATGTATAAATAACCTCGGCCTGCACCTTAGAAGAATTCATCATTTAATGATAAAATGTTCGTATGTTATTCTTTGTGTGTATCAAGAGGATCGTATCTAGTATGATGTGTGAAAGGGCATATAAAATTATTTAATTATCTTTTCCTATTAAAATTATTATAAATAAGAGATTTATAGTTCAATCTTTGTCAATCTCTATTTAAAAAATTGTCCACGTAATATGCTGAAAGACCCATTGCATTAGTGAATGTATTAGGAAACATAAAACAATTCAATTGTTTTCACCTATCAACTTAAATTTTTGAGAGAGATAATTCTTGACATGACGTTACGTAAACGCATGAAATATTTTGGTCAATTTAAGGTTGATGGTGATTTTCATAAGCTAGCTATTTCCATTTCATTTAATAAAAAAAAATTGGGTACATTACATGTGGTAATTTACGGAATTGGGTACTATTCCACTAATAGAAGTGCTGTTTTATGACTCTGCCTGAGTTTAAGCTATGACCAATTTTGCAAATCCAAATTCTAAAAGTACTTGTATAATGAAAAACCAACAATAAGTCATTGATCTTCAGAGGTAATATGGGATCCCTTATCCCATCTACCCCCAAAACTATAGTTACTATAATTGTGTGATGCCAATGATTTTGATTATGCTATTGTAACCAAATATGTGCAAGAGAGAAAAAAAAAGGAGCGCATTAAGGCTTATCATTGTATAGACACCTTTACCCTAAACTCTTTTGGCTTTTTTCTTTTTGGGACATAACTCTTTTGGCTTTTGTCGAGTCCATTTTACTTCTTGCTAGGAACACTATACTTCCCTTTAATGATGACTCCGGTTATTTTATACCTTTTTGTTGTCTATGCTTGATGAGAACATATAGTAGTTGGTTATCATTATTTTATAATGGATTAGGATGTAGGATAAGGAATTTTTTTTTTGGTTTATTTAATTAATCAGGAACGGCTTTTAACCCCAAAGTTTGAAAAAATTGGGGGATCCTCTCTGTCAGACGTATCAAAGTTTGCAAGGGTAACCTAATATTCAAATAATTGGATAATGAAGTAATGGGTAAGGAAAATGACATGAAACAAAATATATATTTTTCTGTCAATGTCACTTTTTTCACACAAAAAATGATGTGTATTTATTTGTTACAAAATAATGGGTTGATTACACTTCATTTAATATTAAATAAAATTTTATTAAAATGTGAATCCTTATTAAAATTTTATTCAATAATTAATAAAATAAGAATTGGCACCATGTTTCAATTTAACTGATTCCATACAATAGTGCTCTTTTTATAATAATAGGTTTGCTGAAATCCGTCTCAAGAGAGAGGGATAATAATAGAGGGGGGAATCTTTGTGAGAAATAATTAACCAGGGTCCCCCATATAAGATAATATAGGCATCATCATCAATCATCATTATCATCATCAACTCAGAGAAGAAGGAAGAGAAAAAAATGGTACGAAGCACTGTTTTCAATCACATCATCATCATCATCATCATCATATCATCATCATCATCATCTTCAGCCGAAAACAATTTTTTGGGGGGGGGGGGGTGTTGTAGTATAAAAAACAAAAGCAGAAGCAAACAAAATTAGTCATCACTTGGATTGAATTCAACTCTACATCCTCCTCCCTTATCTCTCTATTTGCAGGGCAGAGAAGGAAAAAGACTCTCTCAAAAAGGGTAAAAAGGGCCATATACTACCACCGATTACAATGAAATACCACTACAAGTCATGATGACGGGTGAAGAAGAATGGGGAAAAACTTTGAATTTGACTTTCTGCGATTGCTGGGATCTTTTGTTATATCTTATCACATATCAAAATGCACAACTTTGCGGCTTAGGCTCATGTAGAGCACGCAAGAGGAAGGGGACGTTGAAGTCAAGAATGAATGTTCCATTGCTACTAAATAATATCAAACTGTAAACTTTCTACACCATCTAACACCATCTCTCTGTGCCTGCATTCAGGGCTGCAAAATGCTTTCTCTCCTCTGCAAACGAAAATTAAAGAAGCACAAAGTTAATTTTAATTATCATGAAACTATGTAGGACTAAAAGAAATGATTTCAGTAAGATGATCGCGTTTCACATTAAGAGGCGATGAAGGTTAATCACCTATAAATAAAGATGTCTTTAGTGTGGTCAAGTTTTTTCTTGCAAGTGAAACAGAAGCTGAGGAAGCTATTCCCAGAAGGAGGAGGCTTTTGGGGCAGAGAGAAGTAGCCCTCCAGAATGCAGTTATTGAAGATGTGGGTTGTTCTTGGGTTAGGCCCATGTGACGTCACACGTGTGTACTCCTCACAAAGCTCCATCTCACTCAGAGACAGAACACCCTTAACAGCAGCATCAGCAGCACGAGAAGAAGAAGAAGAAGAAGAAGAAGAAGAAGAATCCTTAGCAGCATAGATTCCTGAGTTCCTAAGCTGTGTCCCAAACAGGACATTATTATTGTGATTATGGTGATGACTCCCTTTGTTGTGCTCACCGCAAGAATTCTTGTCAATCACTGCCTCCTCCTCCTCATCTTTGAGAGCACCCACAATAGCAAGCCCAATAATGCCTTGTTTGGAATCCAAATTATTGGTCAGGGTCCTCTTGTTGTTCCCAACTAAGAATCCAAAAGGGGACAGTGGCCCCCTAGTGTCAAGGATTGAGGTTGGGCTTCTCAAGGACTCAGCTCCATACAGTAAGTGGCACTTGTTGGTGAAGTCTCTGAACTTTGGTGACCCAAAGAGGGAGGGGATATTGGTCCTCCTCGCGTAGTTCTGGTTCGGCGGCGCCGATGGCTGCGACGAGGAGCTGTGATCAGCCATCAAGCTTGGCTTAGTCACTGCCCTTGATCTGTTCCTCAGCAGCATAAGGTATAACTATGTGTGTATGTGTGTGTATATATGCCCTCCACCTTACTGATAAAAAACCCAAAAGAAAAGAGAATGAATTAGATTCAAGAGTATGAGTATGAGCATCATAACATATATGAATATGATTGTGCTTTGATTAAGAACTCACCCCAAAAATAGCGATTGATACTTTTGAGATTCAGGAGCAAGGTTTCGTTAGTTCTGCTTTTGTTGTGATCTGAAACGGTGTGTCAGGGGAACCTTATTGAACAAGAAGAGAGAATAGCGCGAGAGACATGTGATTGTGATGATCCTAAGAGAAGAATCTCTGCTGCCATATACAAGCGTTTGGGAACAGATCACAAAGCAACATTAGAAACGGTTTTCATGATACACACACCAAACGCATGATCACACTGCTGCTGAACTCTTGAAGCTTTGTTGGGCTTTTTCTTCTTCTTTGTTTCTTTGTTTCCTAGCTAGTGTAACTTCGGTTTCAATTCTTGGTTTTTTGGGGTTTTGGGTTTTGATGCTGCAAAAGTGTGCAGCTTTTTGTGGAGAGAAAACGGGGGGAGAGGAGAAAAAAGAGACGAGCTTTGAGCTTTGAGCTTTGAGATTAGAACAGATAGAGAGAGAGAGAGAGAGAGAGAGGGGTGTTTGGATTTATACGGGATGTGTTGTGTTCAAGTGTGTTTAATGAAGGTGGAGAAGCCAAAGGAGTCGTGTGCATGAAAATCAAACGTTAATTATGTACTATGTATAAATTCTTTTTTTTTTTCCTTTCATTTTCAATCTCACTTATTTTTTTCATTTCTTTGGCAATTTTTTTTATAGACATGTATCTAAGAATTTTTATTTAGATGCGCACACACTAAATATAGATTTCACAAATATTATGGAAAAATATGTTTACATATATGGAGATCCTACCAATTTTATGTGTGCGGTGCATTTAAATAAAGAAATTTAAGTATATGTTTATCTAAGAATTTTTCTCATTTCTTTTATTATTATCATTAGGATAAATCAAAGTAGGGTCCACCACAAATTTCACTCATTTGTGAGTAAGGTTGTCAAACTCGATAGTTTAAATAAACTCGTGAAGGCTCAGTAAAATCGAATCGTAAACTCGTAAGAGTTTACATATGTAAAAAAATACATGTTATAAGCAATATAATTAGGAACTAAATATGATTAAATTTTATATTCATAATTGACATTGAATAATATTAAATTTAAAATGAAAAAATATCATAAAATATATCTTAATACATGACACTTAGCTATGTCATACTTTATTCTGTATATGTATTATAATTTATAATTATGTCATACAAATTCCAACCGAAAAATATAATATAGCTAGAATCGAGTACAATAATTATAAAAATGTTATGGGTACTATACAGTTTGCGTACTAGTACTCGATAAGTAAATGCCATAACAAGCGTCTTGTTCTACAATTCTCTAATATAGAAAATCCCATCATTGTTTTAAAATGAAGTTAAGTTAAGATTAATTAATAATATAAACACCTCACGTGGTTTTAACAGAAAACTTAGGTCAACCAACCTGGCTTATTTTTCTTCTTGCTATTCCTACAAATGCAATGCAGTACACAGCAGCTAGCATTGTCATCGCCGTTGCCATGTCGTACAGGGTTTAACTTGTAGTTAGCTTGAGTTTTGATTAGAACTTGTTTTTTGTACTACACCTTTCCCTTTTTAAATTAGGGGGGTAACCTGTAGTCTACACTCTTCAATTGGGATCTAATGCATGCGTATTAGTTCTAGTGTTTTAAAATGTACAAATACAAGTCAACTTTTTTCTTTTCTTTTTTTTAAATGAGTGCAATATTATTTTTCTCCTTCTTTACATCTTGATGACTTGGACAAATAATTTGTTACGAAATCACATGATTCGATCATGTTACGACCCTGTCTCTTAACTTGTAAGTCTAAGCTTGCGGCAATGTGTAAAATTAGATATTAGAAACCAGAATATTGAGCGAGAAACAAGTAACTTCCGTTTGTTGACATTAAGTGGAATTAGTTATTTTTTAAAAAAAGATAAAAAAAATAGTAACACCAGTGAAGCACAATTATATATGATATGTAACTATAATATACTCAAAATTGTTTTCTGTTTCACTAAAAAGAAACTTTTTAACACATTACCATTTAATCATCACAACAACACATTACTAAATTCTAGCTATATCATCATATGCCACTGTGAGTTGATGCATCTGTGTGTATCGTGAAATCGGCAGCAACAGATGTTTCTTGCTTTACAATTTAATATAACGTAGGTTAGTTACACATTAGAATTTTGATATACCACTAAAATTAAAATTAATGTAGTGTACATCATGATTTCAATAATTCAATTCTACATAGAATCGGTTCATATTTTACCCGCAGAATATGTTGTGCACACAAAAATAATGTACAACGTAGTAACAACTCTGATATTTCAACATGATGCGCGGCACTTTTGTTTTCTTGTACTCTATTATGTCCAAACTCTAAATACATTATTGGTTATAATAGTATAAGTTTGGATGATTGAATATCTACTAACACTAAGATATAAAATTATTCAATGTTTTACCTAATTGATAGAATGATAGTAACCAGTGACTGAAGTCTAAATCTCTTAATGATAAAGATTTGAATATCATATCAATAATCATCTTTTTTAAAAAGTTTAAGTTGATAAATAAAAAATATATATAAATTAATTTTATATATTACATTGCGTGAAAAAAATATTAAAATATAAAATTATTCAATTATTTTTATTCATCAATTATTACCAAATTTGCACATATAACCATTCTGATAATGTGTCAATTTAAATTTTTGAAAGAGAACAAGAAATAATGTAATGTAAGATTCATATATTATGATTAAATTAATTTATAATTTTCACAGAATTAATTAATATTAAAATGAAAAAAATTACAACTAAATTAATTATTCACTGTAAAAGTTTTAAATGTCTGTAAAATTTTGTCATGTGGTTTTTTTACTTGTTTATGGGGCAAAAAATGATATATTCCCATAATATGGTGTGCAAAAAATAATTACGGATGTATGGTTTTTTTTTCTGAAATCTCCACATACCATGGAGATTTCAGAGATCCTTTTTTTTTTCTTTTTTTTCTGAAATCTCCACATACCGTGGAGATTTCATACTTTTTCAAATTTTTTTTTTAATTTTTAACAGGCTCTGAAATCTCCACAAAGTGTGGAGATTTCAGGCTTTGAAATTGCCATTTCGCGTGGAGATTTCACAGTAGGGAAAAATATATTTAAATTCGGCCTATAAAAGGGAAGTGAAGATTCATCTACAAACATATTTGTTCATGAAAAATCTGAGTGCCTAGGTGCCTCTGTAGGGGTATATCTGTTAGGTGCCCTAATATTCTGGCGGTCACGAAGATCATACCCCTGCTCACCTGCGTTGCTGGTACTTGCTCCATCTTGGTTGCCCCGGTGTCCTATCCACCGCATCATGCGTCTCTGCACTCCGCGAATTCCCCTGGCAAATAGGTTTCCCCTTGGGCCAGATGTGGGCGACGGTTGCCTCGTAGGTGCATCGAGCTGAGAGTTGTCGTGGTCATCGTTTGATGCATCCTCAGGCAGCTCATTCAAATCAAAATCGGCTCTAACCCTGGTAACAGAACCTGCTGGCTCAGAAGCACCTCTGTGTATTTCCACGCGATCAATATCAACCGATCTTCTTGGTGAGCGTACGCGTGGCTCACTACATCTTGAAGAAGACCCTACGTAGAAGGATCTTCGCCTCAATGAGTTTTGCTCACTGTACAGTTCACCAAGAAGAGGGGATTGAACGGTAGGTCTGTACGGAGGTGGAGTGACTTCAACAGTGAGATCAAGTGGGTATGGAGTCACTGTAACCTCATCAACTGGATCTTGGGGATGTTGTGTTGATGAGGGGCCAAGGTTAAATGGGTCAAATTCGTCATCAATCTCCAGTAATTGTTGAGCCATTTGTTCGTCTAGCCATGTAGATAAACCAGGTTGTGGAAGGGGACTGAACATTTGGGGAACCGGAGCAACATAATGTGTCTGTGGTGGCGGAGCAAAGAAACCATCTTGTGGATGCGGCATGTACATACCGTGCGGTGGCGAAGGATAATATTCTTGCCACACATTAGGTACCTGTTGATGATCGTAGATTTGTTTTAGATATCTTTGACCATGAACTAGATACCACTGCCAGTACTGCATGGTTGGTCGGTAATTAACAAGACTTTCACCGTCCACTGCCTTGCGGTTGGCCCACATCAGGATCCAAGAATGATGCCTTTGCACCCAGTTAACAGTCAGCAACGACTGTGGATTTCTCCTCAGATCAGCATTATGCGAACGGCCCAGGATATTGCAACTAGGACCAGAAGGCACCTTCTGAACCAACCCAAATTGTCGGAGCACGTGATCAGCTGCATGCCACTCAACAATCTCAAAACATATTAATGGGCATACCACTGGCCACGTACCCCGTTTATTCTTCACTTCCCCAGGTATGATTGCGGCAATCTGGGGATGACGATATGGTTGCCATATAAACTGCACACACAAAACAATAATGCAAACGTGGATATTAGGGAAAAAAACAATAATGCAAACGTGAATATTAGGGTTTAGAGTTTAGGTCTATACCTGGTCTGGGGTCATATCGTCTATTGCTTTTCTACAATCTTTTACCGTAATGTTATGTACATTAGGAATGTACTCATGATCAGCCCACCTGCGATAATCAAAATAAATCAAGTTAACAACAATGATCAAAATAAGTGGTTCTGATAAACTAAAGCCTAATATTGAAAGTGTCAAATAAATAACCAACTACCTTGCCGCAAGGGGAAACTGGAAGAGGTTCGGGTCTTTAGGGTTTGGTGCAAGTTGAGGTAATCGGTAAAATGCCCATACTTGTAGCAGCACCATGCAACCACTTATACCCTTGCAGTTTGCGCGCGAAGCGCGACACAATGCTCTCTGGAGCATGGCTAGGATGGCTGAACCCCAGCTATACCTTCCTAGGCCACCCAAATCTCTCAATATGGCTAGGTACTTGGAGTGGATCCAAGTACTATGCTTATCGCCGAACAATAAATCATCGAAAAGACGTAGTATATACCCGCGCGCATGCCAAGTCAGTATTTGTTGCATGTCGTATGGGTCAAGTGAGAGATCTCGGATATCAGCGGAAAAATGGTTATGGAGCCAGATCGAATTAATGAACGATCTGTCTATATCTTCGGGGCCCGGTATTACCCCAAGAAGTTCTTGGCATAAGTCCATAAGAGCTGGTCCCATGAACACAATTTCTGGGGCGGTAACGGGCTCACCTTCTGACCCAACCCCGAGGATCATGTTCACATCCTCCAACGTTATTGCACATTCTCCATGTGGCAGATGAAAAGTGTGGGTCTCCGGCCTCCACCTCTCTACAAGAGCAGAAATTAGTCCTTGGTTCACTCCAACGTGGGGTAACAAGGACACCTGTAGTAAACCAGCGCTTTGAAGATACGGATGTATGAGGATGTTCGGTGGCTCAATAAACCCGTGCCTAGTCCGCAACTGCCGCACAATCTGTAACAAATAAAAACGAAAATAAATTTTATAACAATAATGTATATTTTATAATAATAATAATAATAATAATAATAATAATAATAATAACGAAAAATGAAAATAAAAATAATAACAATAATGTATGATATTATAATAACTAATAATAAACGAAAATACAAATAATGATATAAATTTAATAACACTAATGTAACTAATAATAATTGTTAATATATTCTACAATTAATTATTAACAATAATAATATAAATTATAATAATAATATAATAATAATGATCTAGTAATAATAATATAAATACAAATGTACATAAGGGATACTTAAAATTATGATGCTTATACTACTATGATGCTTATACTACTAATGAATAAATTATACATAAGGGATACTTAAAATTATAATAAATATAAACCTGATTATTCCGTAGGATATTCGTTGAGATGTGTAGCGATGGATCCATAGTATCATCTTGTCCTCTCACCATCGTGACGATATTTTTTCACAAGCCTACAATAAGTTCAGACTACAATAAAAACAAAAAAAAAAATTATTATATATCTTTTAATTATAATTAGAATCACCAAATTTACTTCTTCTTTAAAACCATGGTCATAAAAAAAAATTATAGGGGTAGGGTCATTATAATTAATTTTTTAATTATTTAAAATACAAAAAAATAATTTACTTCTTCTTTAAAACCATGGTCATAAAAAAAAATTTATAGGGGTAGGGTCATTATAATTAATTTTTTTAATTATTTAAAATACAAAAAAATAATTTACTTCTTCTTTAAAACCATGGTCATAAAAAAAAATTTATAGGGGTAGGGTCATTATAATTAATTTTTTTAATTATTTAAAATACAAAAAAAAAATTTACTTCTTCTTTAAAACCATGGTCATAAAAAAAAATTTATAGGGGTAGGGTCATTATAATTAATTTTTTTAATTATTTAAAATACAAAAAAAAAATTTACTTCTTCTTTAAAACCATGGTCATAAAAAAAAATTTATAGGGGTAGGGTCATTATAATTAATTTTTTTAATTATTTAAAATACAAAAAAAAAATTTACTTCTTCTTTAAAACCATGGTCATAAAAAAAAATTTATAGGGGTAGGGTCATTATAATTAATTTTTTTAATTATTTAAAATACAAAAAAATAATTTACTTCTTCTTTAAAACCATGGTCATAAAAAAAAATTTATAGGGGTAGGGTCATTATAATTAATTTTTTTAATTATTTAAAATACAAAAAAATAATTTACTTCTTCTTTAAAACCATGGTCATAAAAAAAAATTTATAGGGGTAGGGTCATTATAATTAATTTTTTTAATTATTTAAAATACAAAAAAATAATTTACTTCTTCTTTAAAACCATGGTCATAAAAAAAAATTTATAGGGGTAGGGTCATTATAATTAATTTTTTTAATTATTTAAAATACAAAAAAATAATTTACTTCTTCTTTAAAACCATGGTCATAAAAAAAAATTTATAGGGGTAGGGTCATTATAATTAATTTTTTTAATTATTTAAAATACAAAAAAATAATTTACTTCTTCTTTAAAACCATGGTCATAAAAAAAAATTTATAGGGGTAGGGTCATTATAATTAATTTTTTTAATTATTTAAAATACAAAAAAATAATTTACTTCTTCTTTAAAACCATGGTCATAAAAAAAAATTTATAGGGGTAGGGTCATTATAATTAATTTTTTTAATTATTTAAAATACAAAAAAATAATTTACTTCTTCTTTAAAACCATGGTCATAAAAAAAAATTTAGGGTTAGGGTCATTATAATTAATTTTTTAATTAATTAAAATACAAAAAAAAATTGACAAAAATCTAGGGTTAGGGTTTGCATCACTACACAACTAAAAAACAAAAATAAAAGCAAAAAAAAGCCAAAATTAACAGAAATTATACCTCTGCAACGTTATGGTAATGGGGGAGTGAGGTGAAGTGAGGGAGAAGTGAGAGAAGAAGAAGAAAAATTTGAAGGATGAAGAAGAGAAGAGTGGGGCGAGTTTGAAGGGATGGGGCGATTTTATGGACAAATTCGTCCTGGGGAAGTAGCGCTACAAGGACACCTGCGCAGAGCTGAAATCTCCATGGTCAGGGGAGATTTCAGACTCTGCGCTGCTTCGGTTGCCGTGCAGTCAAGGCGTAGAGATTCCGCGTCCTTCCTGCAACGTGTCGCGCCCCGCTTCGCCTTCGCTCTGCCCCCCACTCCGCGTCACGTCCCGTCACCGCTGCAGGCGTCACTTCCGTCTGAAATCTCCCGGTGGCATGGAGATTTCAGAAATGCCCTTTTTTTTTTTCTTTTTTTTTCCGCGCCAACCTCTGAAATCTCCACCCTCCCCCCCTACTTTTGTAATTTCTCCCCACCACCCATACAAAGGGAAATGCCTTTGTTAAAAACCATACACAGGTAAATGCCCCTCATTATGTCATCGGTAATAATTATAGGGGATTGGTGAGGGCTATGGAGGCGTACACTACACATTGCTTGTCCTCGTGGGAAGGGACCCACCATGTAACACATGCCTGTCCCACGTAACGTACTTCTATTCTATATTAACCCCCCCCCGGGCCCTACCCAAGGCGAAGGAGGCATCTTTATCATTCCTGGGCCCACTTTTTACCTTATTGGGCCCATTGTATCCCGTGTGCTACATAGTAAGACAAGATAACTGCTTTGCTTATTATGTTTCTTGAATTATTCTTTCTTTCTTTTCTTTTTTTTGTAAAAAATAGTACGTTATGTATGAATTATTATGATTTTGTTTTTATTTTCATGATCTCTCCTCCACAGCCATTTTTAAGTTTAAAGTTATTAAATAGAGTTTCATTTTAATTCCCAAAAAAAGAAGAAAAAAAAAATATATAGTCAAATATCATTATTATATTAGTCATACATTTGACTCTCACACTCACTACTTTAAAAGTTGTATACAAGAGAATTTGATTGCATCATAATAATGTATGTATGTATGTGTGTGTGTATATATATATTAAATTCTTCTAAATATTATTGAAATGCGCTATTTATTTATAAACAATTGCAAAGGCTCTATTAATTTAAAATTGAGGCATATGTGGCAAACAATGAAATGATGCAAGTAACAATCGATTTTGCTTGTCCCAATTATATTTCGGTCAAATCAACTATTTCTCCTTCAAAATACTTTTAGGTGACTTTGGCTTGGAACTAACTATATATTTCAATTTGACTACCTTTTAGTCTATCCATGCAAAATAATGGATTCTACTTGGGACAAGTTTCATGAGTGGTGCATTGAGGTTTAACTACATTCGATGAATGTGGCTAATTATATTCGAGCAATGCATGGATTGTGTGCGCCAACGATAATCAATTACATAAATAATATCAAGATCAATAATATGAAAATTAGATTTAGTTACTACCATATGTATTTTAATGTGTATAATGTGTTTTATATATTGTTAACTAATTACGTCTTATTATATAATTATATAGTTGTCTCTAAACAATGAATTCATTGGTTCGTGTTTTTCTAATTAAATTTTCAATATTTGTGTTCTGTAACCAGTCTGTAACCAGTCTAAAATAATTTATTTAAAAAGTCATAATAAAAATCTATTTATTTTATATTTTAAAAGGTAAATAAGGAGCTGCTTTTACTTTTATTTCTATTTTTTAAGTATTATATATGCTAGTGTTTTTTTAAAAATAAAAAATAAACCAAACACATCCATCTCTCCTTTTAGTTAGTTGCGGACAATGTTGTTAAGATCTCAATTCAAATCGTAAAATCTTATAATTTTAAAGAGGTCAATTAATTTCACTATTTTCAATTAGATCGAACGATCTTACAATTTAAATTATGTTATGATTTCACATTTTACGTTTTTATTTTAATTTTTAGATCTCGATTTTAACATATTTGGTTGTGGCATGATGAGGCTGATATCAATATACCTTAGTGAAAAATGAGAAAAGGTGTCAATTTTACGTGATGCATGTAGTTTGAATAACATTTAACCCATTTAATTTTTGGAAGTAGCATGTTGAAAAATTGAAATACTAGCTAGTATAGGCCTGTCATTATTACAAATTATTAGATAACATATAACATGTGATGTTTGTTCATATACGTTACACAACCCATAATTATACAAGAGAGAGAGAGACAGAAGTGTCCGAAAATCAAATAAATTGGCGTGACACATTTCATTTTCATTTTGAAGGACATAAGTAAGTATAAAATATCATTTTGTTTTGTAGGGGCAACTAACAGGTGTCGATGGAGGACCCGGTGGGTGGACCCTGTTGATGTTTCGTATACTTTTTGTATAAACTGATGATAAAACTGTTAATACACTATCTTCTTTTTAACTACGACCGTAACTATATACAATTTTAACTATTTATATATAATTTATTTAGTTAGATTTCACAAGTTACGCATTAGGGAGAAGGGGTTCTCCCTTAAATCTATAACATTACACTGAAAATTTCCCTGGAAAATATCTTTCGACAAAATCCAGTAGCTTGTACGATCATAATGTTGACATTAATAGCAGGGTATACTAGCAATAGCACATGGTATACGTCCAAATGAATGAAATTTAATCATACGAGTTTCGATTTTACTTTTTCTACATATTCTGAAGGTAATACTAGTTAATTACATTTTATGGCTAAACCGATAAAATAAATTCAATATTTGAATATAACATTACGTTACCATTAAAATGTATAAGAAGTTCTATCTTGATGACATGATGTGAAATAACTCAAATAAGCACTGTATTATCGTTTATCAACCATTATTCTCACACACACACACATATGTAGAGAGAGAGAGTGGTACATGTCTTGTATGTATGTCATGTCATGTCGCTTGTTCAATCCTTTTTTCTTTTTTTCAACTTAGCAAAGTATATATATGCAAAGGAAAATGTAATATAATAAATTGAGGAGTGTTATTTTAATATTAAGTGATGTGTGTGAGAGACTTAATAATATCTAACACCAATTTTAGTGTCAAAATAATAATTTTAAAATAAATTATTCACAAAATCTTGTCATTGAAATTGGTTTGTTCATCTTTACTTAAACTTCAAGTCATTCAATTTTGGCCTGTGTGTACATTTATGTTTTTCCCCCTCTCTTTTTCACTTACTCGTTGGAGTAGAGATTAGAGAGCCACATCTCTCCATATATCAAATAACCAAACAGTGATTCAACGAAGTGGTTGTCCATCAACAAATCCATTATATCTGAATCAGAATATCTTTTCACAACCCAACAAAACAATTATCATAATAATTGTGCATGTTGCAGTTGCTCTTTAAGGTCCATGGGGGGTGGTTAATGATTGGGACCCAATTACTATATCTTCTTGTTGCCAATGCAATGTATACACTAAACATAATCTTGATCAACATCTTGATAATCTTGATTCTGCTCAAATTGATTTGATTTTAAAAAGATTGAAGTAAAGTGAATTATGTCTAATATTATTTCTAATTGATATACATGATAGAGTTAGTGGGGGGTATTTTGGTAAAATCGACCCTCTCCTTTCTCTTATAAATTAGATTACAGTTACTCAAAGAAATAAGGGTTCAGAAAGAATTTAAAAATCATTAAGGTTTGAGGGTTTACATAGGAAAACACTCTTCTCACCATCAGAAGGGATTGGAAGGATTAAAGGAAGAGAGGGGAAAAGAATCAGAGACTTTTCAATTGAACATGGATCCAGGTATGTCATTCTTGTTCTTAATCTCGTTTTACAGTGTGATAATCATAAATTTAAATATCTAAATTCAATGGTTGTTACATGAACTGGTTATGGAAAATTACAACCTTACATGTGATATCAGAGCTTTGGTTGTGGAATATATGATTATCCTAAAATGATGTTATTTATTCTTTTATGTATTTTTCCCAAAATTCTTATGAACCCTAAATTGTTAATTTGTTAATTTTGGGAATTTAATGAACCTTGAATCTATTTCTCCAACCTCACCTTCTTCACATGTAAATAACACTGTAAATACCGATGATGTGTAGTGGCTTGGTATGAACATCATCCCCTTTCACTTGGGCATGAATGTCACTTAAGCATCAATAAAGATCCAGTCTCATTCAGGCAAGGCATGGAATGTGGCAATTCTGAAAAGTGGCTCAATGCTATGAAAGAAGAGTTGAAATCAATGGATGACAATAAGGTTTGGGATCTAGTCGAGTTGCCGGAAGGTTCAAAACGAGTTGGTTGTAAATGGGTCTTTAAGACCAAACGAGGCTCGAAAGGAAACATTGAAAGATATAAGGCTAAACTTGTTGCCAAAGGTTACACTCAAAAGGGCGGCATTGACTACAAAGAGATCTTCTCTCTAGTTTCAAAGAAGGACTCTTTGAGAATTGTTATGGTATTGGTGGCTCATTATGACCTAGAGTTTCACTAAATGGATGTAAAGACCGTCTTTCTCAATGGCGACTTGGAAAAAGAAGTTTATATGGACCAATCCGAAGGGTTCTTGACCACAGGAAAAGAAAACTTGGTGTATAAGTTAAAGAAGTCAATATATGGACTAAAACAAGCTTCTCGACAGTGGTATCTTAAGTTCAATGATTCTATTTTGTCATACGGTTTTGTAGAGAACATTGTTGACCGGTGTATCTACATGAAGGTTAGTGGGAGCAAATTTATTATATTAGTTCTGTATGTTGACGACGTTTTTCTTGCTGCGAATGATGTTTTACATGATGTAAAGAAATTTCTCTCTAATAAGTTTGAAATGAAAGATATGGGTGAGACATCCTATGTGATATGAATAGAAATATTCCGTGAAAGATCACAAGGAGTATTGGAATTGTCTCAGAAGGGCTATATCAATAAAGTGTTAGAGAGATTTAGAATGGAAAGTTGTTCTTCAGGAATAGGTCCAATTCAGAAGGGAGATAAGTTTAGCCAAATGCAATGTCCCAAAAATGATTTGGAACGTAAGGAAATGGAGTGTATCCCTTATGATTCTGTGGTTGAGAGCTTGATGTATGCTTAAGCATGCACTCGACCAGATATAAGTTTTACTGTTTGAATGTTGAGCCGGTATCAAAGTAGTCCCAGAATAGACCACTGGAAAGCTGCAAAGAAGGTCCTTAGGTATTTGCAAGACACCAAGGATCACATGCTCACTTACAGAAAATCAGATGGCCTTGAAGTAGTTGGCTGCTCAGATTCAAACTATGCGGGGTGTGTAGACTCCAGAAAATCCACATTTGATTATGTCTTTCTACTAGCTGGAGGGGTTGTTTCATGGAAAAGTGGAAAAGAGTCTATTATCGCTACTTCTACTATGGAGGTTGAGTTTGTGGCATGCTTTGAGGCCACAGTTCATGCATTATGGTTGTGAAATTTTGTCTTGGGCTTAGTGTTATCGACAGTATAGCTAGGCCACTAAGAATTTATTGTGACAATTCCGCAGTTGTCTTCTTCTCAAAGAATGACAAGTATTCCAAGGGTGTAAAACACATGGATTTAAAGTACTTGTCAGTTAAGGAAGAATTGCAGAAACAGAAAGTGTCAATTTAGCATATTGGTACAGATTTGATGATAGCGGATCCGCTAACCAAAAGGTTGCCGCCCAAAATATTTTCTGGTCATGTAAAAAAGAATAGGCATTATTAATTAGTTCTTGTTAGCTTGATATGTATACATATGTGTGGATCTTGCTCGTATTGTTATGACACTTATGAATTTAGTTAAAGTTATGTTTCTGCCTTATTTATTTATTTATTTGTTATTCACATCATATTATGTATATGTATTGTTCTGTGTAATAACATGTTATGGACATTAAAGTCAAAGGTCATAATATGCCTTGATTAAAGTTCTTCGGGTTGAGTTGTTTGTGATACATGGAAGGAAACATGTCGTTTTAATTAACATTGACCGCCATGATTCAACTAGCTCAATTCAATGAAAGATGATGACTTGAGTTCTCCAATACAAAGTGTGTGCTTATAATTATTGGATCTTCAAGTCGTTACATGGACCAAGTGGGAGATTATAAGATTATTTTTTAATCTTATGATAATATGGTCTATGTAACTAATAGTAGTACTAACTCTAATAAAAAGGAATTAAGATGATGGCTATTAATTCTATAAAAGATGATAGAGTTAGTGGCGGTATGTTGATAAAAATGACCCTCCCCTTTCACTTATAAATTAGATGACAGTTACTCAAAGAAAAACAATGATTCACAAAGGATTCAGAAATCATTATGATTTGAGGTCTACTTAGGAAAACACTCTTCTCACCATCAGAAGGGATTGAAAGGATCAAAAGAAGAGAGGGCAAAAGAATCATAGCCTCTTCAATTGAACATGGATCCGGGTATGTCATTCTTGTTCTTAATATAATTTTACAGTGTGATAATCATAAATTTTAAGATCTAAATTCAATGGTTGTTTCCTGAACTGGAAAAATTACAACCTTACAATACATTCATAAACCACCAATGTATCTAAATACTACAATCTTAGTCACTTTCTATCTCTCACCCTTATAACCAATGGCCAGATACTAGTACATGGCCATGGAGGAAGAAATTCTTCATTCCAGAAGTAGGAAAGTATCACTATACAAATCACACTAATTAATCACGTAAGAACACAAGGTGGGGTAGACTATTATTTTCGTTATGTTGGCATCTCTTCCAGTGCCTGATGACCGGAATTGCTTGACAGCGGTCATTTGGTGGCATCAAATGAAAATCATTGTGCTTAATGATTAATTTAATACGCAAGGAAAATCGCATATATTTTGACATGTGTAAAGATATATATGATTATTACGTTGACGAGGGTCCAAAATGCGCCACTTTTGACAAATATTACAAATACACACATCTCAATAAATCAAATGTGATTATTATACGTAATTCTCTCTCTAATAATATCGATATTTTTTTAAGTTGTCTATACGGTATTCAAGGCTTAGCCTTGACTAATCCGGATCAATCCGAGTCGCGCACCTGGCTATGGCGAGTGAGTCTCCCAGCGGGAATAACTGCGTTCACAAGGTCTCGAACTCGGAACCTTGCTCAAGTGATACCAAGCCGCTTATCACTTGGACCAACCCCCGTTGGTTAATAATATCGATTTTGATAAATACACACATGATAAAAAATTAATTAATTTGCATGTAATAAAAAAAATATTAAAGATTTAGATTAACTTATCTTTTCATAAATGTTATTAAAATTAGAGAGCTTATAATAAATAAAAATATAGTTAAAAAGACATTAATTAATACTTCATTAATTTAATTAAATGACAACTAATTTTAAATAAAATTTTAAGTAAAAAATAACATATAAGAGTAAACAAAGATAGTAGTCTCACTTTACTGAGTACAATATTAAGTAAAAAGGGATTAGGTGTCATGTCATAGTTAATATAATTTCACAACACCGCGCACCACGAACAATAGTTACAAGATGTTTCAGACTATTAGGAAAAGGCCAACCGCAAAACTAATGGCAGTCTGCCCTGGTTTTGAACATTTCAGACCCACGATCGGAATATGTTAAATTAATTGGTCAAATATAATCTATGGGAAACTAACAAACAAGTGATCACATCAAGAAAATCAACATTGGCAGCTCCATAAATTAGTAAAAACAAAAATTTGAAAAGGAAGAAATATTGTTACATTTTCAGTTTTCTATCATTTCGGGTTTTCTTCCTAGATTCTCTATTATCTGCAGGGTATTGCTTTTTTATTAATAGGTTGCACATTGCTGTTTTGACGGCTTCGGCGGCCGCCAAGAAAGCACTCTCTTCAACAGATGCAGTTCCCTGCAGCGTTTCTAGCAGCTTTTCTCCACCAGGAATCTTGTCATCCCCAAGAACAACTGGCTCTTGCCCGACATCAATACCAGAAATTACTCGGACGCGAGCCAATGAGGGGTAGCTACAACCAGGTAAACTAGACACACCTGTTACCATCCACAAGTTCCTTGAAGAGGGGCTGTACCCCAGGCAAGTAGGGACAAAGGCCTCTGCAGCAATATAAACCACCTGCAGTTTTTCCCATTAGTTTAAATTCCTGCCTCTGAAAACAAATATTTGCCTTCGATCTTATAAAGATAAGACATAAGCAGGAACCTAACTTCAGACACGAAAAATATTCCACAGGATGACAACAATGATGCAAGTCAATGGTCACTTAAAGCATGTGGTATCGCAGCCCTTACCTTGGCAACAGAAAGTGTGTGCGCAGAAACATTGCAGCTCAACAATACTATTCCTTGCAAGCTACAGTTATATCAAATAGAACTTGTCAAGAAACCAACAATAAATTCTCGTTACGAGAAATATGACAACCTAAATAGTTAGAGACTTGCCTCTGAATGGCCACAGCAACAAGCATACCATCCAGGGTGGTGCATAAATCAGTAACAGCATGACCATGCTCCTCTGCTTGACCATTAGAATCTACGAGTCCTGCCTTTAAAAACAGAAGATGAATAGCAAGAAAGTTAAAAAATTACACCATGTGTATCAAGAAGAGATAAGAGCTGGAGCCTTATAGAAATAAATAGTAGCATTAATTTTATTGAAGTTAAAAAGATGTTGAAGTGAATTGAAAAAATATACAACCCTAGGAGCCTTGGAAAATACCTTCAGCGCAACCTCACAAGTATCTAGGAGAGCTCCAGAGGAGATAGTCCACAATCGAACCTGCAGAAATCAATTCAAGTTACTCTTATTCAACAGAATTTTTTATAGAAAAAGGATGCGTGAATCCCTAATGGTTGAATTAGTTACTGACTGTTGAATCACCACTGCCAGAGAGGAGAAGGCTTTGAGGGCATTCCTGAGCATGAACGAAGGCCAGGCAGGACACAAACCTACAAAGTAGATGCATGTCAAAATCTAGAACCAGGAAAACGACTTTCTTCTCTTTATTCAGCACTATCTTGAAGACAACTTTTACTTAGCAAAAGACATGTCAGCTTCACTCATTCAGTCATTTGTAAGGACTTCGGAGGAGAATAGAAGTAGTGAAAGAACCCTGCTAATACTATCTGGAGATCTAAATGCCTAATGACTTAATATGATTTTTAACCATTTGAAATGGCTCATACCCAAATGGGCATAAACAACACTAAGTCTTTGTAATCATGGAAAGTTGGTATTGTAATTCATCACGAAATCAAAAACATATGAGATTCATAGAATAGAAGCACCACTCACTCTGTATGACCAAGACAGAAACTTTGTATGTCGTTAGCTCCATTTAGTGGCTTGCAGGGAAAATTAGTAACCTGTGGTATTCATAAGTTATAAGAATTATTAGACCAAAATGCATAATGCTCGTTTAGCGAGCAGATAGATTAGCTTACCCGAACTTTAAAATCCCGATCAGCGCTTAAGATAAACCTGCCGTCTGGAGAAAATTCCTGCACAAGACACCCACTCAAAGTAAGGAACAAGCATGCAATAACAAATTAGGGGGGAAAATACCAACAAAAATGATTGATTTGCAAAATTGAAATCTAACCAAGCTAGTGATAATACTGCAATAGTGAGAAAGAAGCGGTGTCGCTTTCTTCTCGCCCAATGCTCCGTTTCCATCAAATCCAGCGAGATCCACAACCCACACAACCCCAAATTTGTCCGCGAAACACACATACGACGCGTCGTCGTTTATGGCAACTGCACTAACCCTCTTTTCCGAAGACCTATTTCATCCACAAAAAAAAAAACAATAATAATAATAATAATAGTAAACGCACGCGACACAATCTCAATTTCAGAAAAGGAGCTCGAGTTGGAGAGCTTACACGGTACAGATGCAGCGCCAAGATTGCGGCGACCAAATCTTGACAGTTTTATCATCGCCGGCGGATACGAAGAGCTTTCCTTTGGCGCCAAAACGAACGGCTCTGATTGAGTCCTTGTGGAAGGGCGCACCGCTGTCATCAACTAAAGAAGCAGCGGAACCAGCACTGCATACATGTGTGTGCGTGCGGCGAAGTTATAACCGCGACTCAGAAAGCGTTAACTTTGGAAGTTGGTACTTTGGTAGTGAACGAAATTGGGGACTTACAGAAGGTCGAAGACGCGGAGGTCCGGTCCGACGGCGACTGCGGCGGCGGTTTGGTCCGGGTGAACGGCGATGAGCGCCGGAGCTACTTCAACGTCTCTGCTGGATTCGGCTTCTGCTTCTTCCATGGTTCCTTCCTTCAACATTTTTCGAAATTGGATTTCGACCAACTCCCCCGTCTTAGGGTTTTCGCGCTTCACTGCTTCACCATTTTGGGCTTCCGTCGACTTTCTATTGTCTAACAAAGCCCATTTTGTGGATACAAACCCAACCCAGAAGACCCCCCCACACAAACATATAACCAAGCAATCACTTTTTCTTTTTTGCTGCTAATCGTTATTCTATTTTAACATTTTTTTTTTGGTGCTAATCACTATTTCAATTTTAGATGAATTGTTATTGGCATTTTAATTTAAATGTTATCGGATGCTACTTTGACTTTGATAGCAATGCCTAAGGGCCTAAATTACCCGCATACTTGCTTGGTGGTGCTAGTATCACTTACTTATTTCTCGTTATAAATCAACTATGCAACATGGATGTAAAAGTCGAACCCAGAAACACTAGTTGGAGTGATTATTAATAGATTAGAGAATGTAAAAGCAAAGCTCATTTCATTGCTAGTATAACTGTCACATATGTCAGATGTCTTGCTAGTGAAGTTTTACGAACATAATCCCTCTGAGCTACCTACCTTCCGAAGAGAATTAAAAAGGGCAGAAAGATTGCTAACTATGAAGTGGTTCATTCCTACAAATAAAAAAAAAAGTGATCAATTGCAAAGTAGCACCAACTCGTTTGCCTGTTTGCTGGCTGACCTTACTATTTCGCTTCGAACATAACAGACACAGGGACTCACCTCGTTACCCGCAAGTAATCAACAGAAAAACAAGGACAAATACTATGGCTTACATACAAAACAAGGAAGCCATTGAAACAACTGATTCCTTTGTCTAGTTGAAGGGATCCACATCCCCCATGAGCACAAATTACAGAGAACCTAGAGAGTGCAGGTCTAAATTCTCAGCAGTGTACAGCCAAGAATAGTACCACGACACCGTGTCATCGGAGCTGCCTGGCGCCAAGTTGGTCTCTCACTGCCAAGAGTGAGAACATCAACATCGGATAATGGCTTAATGCCCCAGTCAAATCTGTCAGGGCCTATGACACCCCCAATCACATACAGCTCATCACCCACCCCAGTCATTGCAAACCCAATTCTTCTTCGCAACTCGGACGCCGAACCAACAACCTTTCTTGCTTCTTTGTCCTGCTTGTAGATAAATGGATGGCTCATCACATAAAGCGCATCCTGGACAACTGACATTGGACCTTGGAGCCACCCATATTCCTCAACGATCCACCCAGGCCCTGAATTGTCTAAAACTTGAACGGTTGACATATCCTTGTGCAGTACATGCACCTTCCCGCCTATCACTACTCCTGAACAGGCTGAATTATGAGTGCGGTGAAGATCAGGCATTGGAATCCAAACATCCTTCTCAGGGTCATACATTTCTGCTTGAGATATTGATTTTCGGCAGCTAGTGAAGCCCCCTGCCACAATTATTTTCCCATTCAAAGCACAGCATGCAAACATAGAACGCGGAACAAGCATTGATGCCCGAGGGGCCCACTGCCGTACAACAGGGTCATATGACCAGACTTCATCTGTTGCAAAACAACCATCTTGGTCACCAGTCAAGGGATCAACAGCATCACTTCCACCGCCAATCACAAACAACTTTCCAGCAGTGGAGACAGCACCAAAGTGGGAAAGGTGCCTGATCTTTGAGGGAAGAACTGGAAGTGTAATCCACAGATCTCGTAGTGGGTCATACAGCTGCCACATGTTCTCAGGGTCAAAAGCACAGACACACAACAGATCCTCAGATGAACCAACCTCCAGTCGAGCTTTAAACAGTTCAGGGCTACGAATGGCTGCTTGCCAAGAATGAGAGACGAGCTCTAACCTCGGGTGGAGGTAGAAGGGAACCCATGCAAGGCACCTAATTGCAACAGCATCAGGAAGTCCTTCAATAAGTCCAGCCATTGTAAGTTGAGAACCACACTTTCATCCGTGTCTGATTACTCTACAACACTGATTTCCTGCTATAAGTGGAACTTGCACCTACAATCAAAATATACATCCAATAATATGTACCGATATTGTGATACTTGAGAAATTCAAATCCAATGTGTTAGAAGCAGTACTGATTTGAAATGCATGGTCATTTGAATGGCGCACACAAATGTTTGAATGAAAATTTGTTGTCTACCAAGCATGGAAGAATGGACTTTCGTCATGTAGATATAAAAAAGTAAAAAAACAAAGTACAGAACAAAATTTCAATTCAATGAATACAGCATCAGCAAGAATAACAACCAAAGCAATCCAATTGAATATAATTTAATAATAATATTCGCTCCGTTCATAAGTGATTTTTTAGTAAATTAGATCTATATTTCAAAACTTTAGAAAAGATACAGGTCATGAACACAATGCAAGGGTATAGAATGTTGGAATTGGATGTAAAAATATATTCAATTATTTTTATTCATCAAGAATGATAGATAGTAAGTTAATAACTAGTAAGCCTCGCATAAAGACAACAGACACGGAAAATTTGGAACCAGTGGTCCCTAGTTCTACATGGTGGTAGAAGACGCGGTGACACCGTAGACATTCACACATAGTAGTTTCTATCGTGATAGTCAACCAAGAATAGCTGATTTTTTAAGATAAATCCAAAACAGCCACCTAAAATATCTCACATTTTCACTCCCATTAAACCCAGCAATTGCCCCGTGTTCTATATTTCTTCAATTATCAGCTTGCATTTTATGTACATTCCCATTGTATAATTGAGATTGCATATTACCTGAAGAAATACTGTTCCTTTCTATCTCACACACTCATAAAAATTAAGCAAACAACTTAAATTCATTGCTTGAATTTTCCTTCATAAAAGTATAACTAAGCACATCAACCGGCCCAGCCCTAAATGTTTAATGAGCACATAGATACATCTAATATTCGGGACGTTGGTTCATTCTAGACAATTGAAGGATAAAATCAGGGTTCATTCAAGATTGTAAAGGTAATGAGAAGGCACAAGGGTGCCATCCAGCATCATCTTACGTTGATTCTTCTATCATGAAGGACCAAATAAAGAGAGATTTCCTAATGCCTTCAAATAAATATATATTCTACTCCACACATGCTTGAGTTTTAACTTTCAACTCCACTTTTCAATATAACATTTGGAATTATGGGGAACAATAGATGCTACAGTGGTTGATTAACCAGCAGGCTTTAATTCCAAAATCATGCTAAAAATATCTCGGCTTGGGTGGAGGGGAGGCAACTTGACATATCTAAGACCTTGACGGGTTACAAGTTATAACCACAGACTAATTATCTAAAAAAACACTTAAGTTATAACCACAGACCAGTTACATTGTCATGCCTGGACATAGACCCTCTCTAAGCTGCATTAACTTCAGCTTTGCACATCACAATTCCATTATTCCAAAATACAGCAAAAAAAGACTAAAGGGTTAAGGAATAGTTACTATAGCATTAAATGTTTAAGCTTCCAACACCAAATGTCCGATTCCAATGGAAGAGCAGAGGGGGGAAAAAGTATAAACAACTGATAAATCAGAAGCAAAGGAAAAAACCAATGTTAGAGACACCTAAGTCACTGAAATTCTAAAAGTGTGGTCATACACATACCACAATTCTCTTCTTATCAAGCACAAAAACAAAGCAAAATATTTCCTTGTGATTATAGAAAACCATGAAAGACTTAAATCCAACCTCATGAAGTAACATACCTGATGCTCGGAAGCAAACACCAAAGTTGAAGAGAATATTATTGATGATTGATCTGTAAAAGGACAAGTAAATCCCATTGGAAAAAAGCAATAAAAAGAGAAGGAAAAGCAAATATGATCATCGTTTGAATTCACAGGATGAGGGTATTGCTTTCATTTTCATAATAGGGTCCACATGGGCTCAAATAACAAATACAAGAAATGGAAAATTGACCAAAGAACAACCGCCAGTTCCATATTACTTGTTTCATGATCCAAAACCCATGAACTGAAATTTTTGTTTCCCGAAAACGCATTCGCTACAAAGCACCGAAGGATATGTGCAAGATGCAACGAACAAGGTCAAATGCGGACGAAAAAAAGGTAAAAAGTATGAAAACCTATGACATCGTCATGCAAAAGCAGTAGCACACAGCTCTCGGAATTCAAACTACGATTCCAACCCTAACATTTCTCATCACTACACTTTAATTTTCAAAAGAAAATGAAACTATAAGACAAAGAAGGGGCAAGTAGAAGAATCGTGAAGTGGTGAAAGAAAACCCTGTTGAAATTGAGGATAAGCATGCCAATTGGAATTCGACCAACTCCAAATAAAAACAATTTACACCAATTAAGCATCATCTTCTAGTCCAGATTCCACTTAAGCATAAAATTACACAAAAGAAAATTAAGAATGAAAACGAAACGACATGGGTAACAGAGGAAGGGAAGGTCGTTCACCTGAAAGCGAAGACGAGCGAAGAAGGAACGGCAATCGGGCGCACGACACAGAGAGAGAGAGAGAGAGAGAGAGAGAGAGAGAGAGAGGGTAAGGAATTGGGTGCGAAGGTGAGTTACAAGCAGAGTCCGGCTAATTGTCAATGCTCCAAAATGTTAAATGAGATTATTATGTGAATGTTCGATGTTTGTAGGCTATAGTGTTTTTTACTTCCCTTCCCTTCCTCCCCTATGATATTATGCTTTTGTTTTTTTGGCCTGATTTTATTGGATTGCGTTTTCATAATTTAACAGGAGAAAGAAAGTATCAAAATAATAATAATTTATTAGGAGAAAATATTGGGTTTGGGGAACAACAACTCTAAAAGTAAGTGAACTATATCTTGCGTGAAAACTTAAAAGCTGAAATTTTTTTAAAAGTTATTACTGGTTTTTTTTAAATTATAATTATAATTCAATTTTGCTGACAACTAATGGCTCACTTAGTTAGCCTTCCACACATTTATTGCCATGAATCAAGTTCAATTATCTGGTTACTTTCAAATGTTTATCACGTTATAACAAGCTCTTTTGTTGATTGTAACTTATTAACATTTAAATTGACGACGTTTTTGTTAATTAACATGTTTTACCTGATATTAGTGTAATTAAAATAATGTTTTTCAATTCTCACAACACTAAAGCACCTAAATTATCTAAAACGTACCTTATAAATTATGGGATTTTTTTCTCTTTTGACACGACTAGTCAAAGAAATTACCAAAATATCCTCGTTTTGAAACTATTTACACTACTACCACGGTTTGCGCTGACGTGGACGCGGCGGCACGCGTGTCACGCCACGTAGGAGTCGCCAAACCGTGAGGCGACTGTTAGCTGGAGTCGCCAAACCGGCAGGCGACTGTGTATTGGAGTCGCCAAACCGGCAGGCGACTCCTTTGGACAGAAAAAATAAAAAATCAACTAAAGTCGCCAACACGTCAGGAGACTCCTTTGCGCGCCATCCTGACCCATTCCCTCCTCTAAACCACTAACCCGAAAACCATAACCTATTCTAAATGATTAACTATAGCCCGTAAACCTTAACCCGAACCAAAATTCCGTCATAACATGCTTTTAGCGCTGAATATGCAAACCGAGTTTAATCTACAATATGTGAACTTGCTTGTTTAGGGATTATGAACAACCTCTGGTGTCAATGTCCTGTGTTTATTTTTAGGAACAATCATCGAATTACTTGTTTATTTTTACGAACAACCATTAGTCCACTTGATGTTTTAAATCATGTTACCTAATATCATTAAGTCACGCTATGAAATGAACGTTGGACATATATCATGAAATCAAAAGGGCACAAGCGTGTAGACATATAGTAAACGACATGAAAAAAATAACATTAAAGTGTCCATATCATAATTTTAAATTTCAAACAAACATAAACTCGTACATAAAAAGTAATAAAACATATCCTGACCGGCTACCTACGACTCGCTCTGCGGCGGTCGACGGTCAGTATCAGACGGGCCAGGCTGGGATGGGTAAGTAAAAGGGGGTGGGGGGTGGTATGGGCATGGTGGGGGTGTGTAAGAATGGGGCGGGAGTGGCTGGGAGGTGTAAGGATGGGGCTGGGAGGTGTAAGGATAGGTCTGGGAGGTGTAAGGAGGCGGCTGAGAGGTGTAAGGATGGGGTTGGGAGGTGTAAGGGCAGGACGGCGGTGGGTACGAGTAACCGTGTGCTGGTGGGTAAGGGCAAGGGAACGCATGTGGGTAAGGGTATGGCCGTGGAGGTGGTGGGATGCCAGCGCCGACGGTGGGTGCAGGACCAGACTCTGATGGCGTAGGCTGCTGTGTAGAAGACCCAGAGTCATCGGTCGCTTGAATGGTTCTTCTGCCGTCCGCTAATCCAGTTCGCCTCTTCCGACGTGGTCTACGGTCACCCTGGTCATCAGCGTCTGTAGGAGGTGGCACGTTGGTCGTAGGAGCAGGAGCGAACTGGAAGCTCTCAGCCCTTATCCGATCATGCTCCTGTACGGCACACAGGATCTCCTCCATGGACGATCGAAGGAGGTCCATCGTAAATGCTCCAGGGCTAGGATCAACAGCTGCTGCCAACATCTCCTCCGCAATGTCACCCTAACAATATTCAAAGACAGATCATGCATTCAACTAATCCAAATCACATAAATCCAAACCACATATTTTTAATAAATTGCAGAAAAGTAAAACTTACCACAGTCCCTATGGGCGCCGACTCTCGAGCAATCCACCGCCGAGTAATCTTCCTATACCACTGCATGTATTGTGACCGTGCAGTGAGCGGCTGCTGCAGTGGATGCTGAGTGGCAACCCGGGCAGCCCGATCATCCCAATACTCAATGTATTGTCTGTGGACAACCGGCCAATCTAGCTCAGTCCGTCCAGCCAGTGTGATGCTGTGCAGGTGATCGGGCTGGTGCGGTCTGCTTGGTATGGGTTGGTCCATACCGAACTGTCGCATCACGCGATCGGGCTGGTGCCACTCCACAATGAAAAAGCAAATCATTGGGACTATGGCCCGCCAGCTCGCTGCCCCCGACAAGCAGACCCCGGGGAGGGCTGCCACTGAGTCAGGCGTATATGGCTGCCAGACAATCTGCAGATATGTAAAAAGTTGTTAGCGAGGTGAACATAATCGAAGGCAAGGTAAATGCATTTATTAAGTGTATTTATATAAGTACCTCGGTCTTCTTCATGTTATCGAAGAAGAGTCGATAGTAACGGAGGACGTGCTGTGGCGACTCGGACAACACCTTATGCGCGTGCCACCTAAAACAATGAAAAAATGTAATTGCTTTATTGTTAGTTAATGATGTAATGTAAAATATTAAACCAAGCTCAGTGAACAAATTAATAACTCATACCTGAATCCCAACGGACGATACTGTGCTCGATCTGCTGTGTAACCATACCCGCCCGGCCCCGTGGTAGGAGCATGCAATGCTGGGGCAAGACGAGGAAACCTATGCCACGCCCAATATTGGAGGATATTGCAGGGGCCCCCAATGTCCCTATTATCGTAGTCGGTGGCCTTGCACAGCTCCCTGTACATAAACGAAAGCGCCGCTGATCCCCAGCTATATGTCCCCGTCTGCTCCAAGTCCGCTAGTAGCGGGAGGTACATGGAGCTCACCCACGAACCTGAGTGGTTTGGAAACAAAGTGCCTCCAATGAAGTGCAGCAAGTAGGCCCGTGCGTACTGCTGGAGCACGATCTCGTCGGCATCGTCATCGGGGACATCGGTAAGCAGCTCCGATAACCATGATAGCTTGATGCGCAACCCTTTAACTCCACTCGGGGGCGACGCACCCAACAACTCCTCGCATTGGTCGACCAAGTCTGAACCCTGCGTGCGTCCTGTGACTGCACGGCCCTCAATTGGGAGACCGGATATAATGCCGACGTCCTCTAACGTCAGAGTGCACTCCCCAACTGGCATGTGGAACGTGTGAGTCTCGGGGCGCCACCTCTCCACAAGGGCGGTGACCAGTGCGTGGTCCACCTGACAGTATCCCATGTGCACCACCTGGAGGAACCCTGCCTGCTGCAGGTATGGAATGATGCAATGTGGGGGGTCTCTATGCTTCTCCTCATGCTTAGCTACATGCACCCTCCGAACCCGCAAGACCCTATCAGGAACCCCGCTCCAGATGTGCTG
>QANU01014009.1:91515-141319 GCA_003254905.1 Nissolia schottii
GCCCCGACATAAACATTAACTGGAGGGACAGCGTATGGAACAGACCGTACGGGGGGAACCTGGTGCACACCAATCCGTGCATCAACATCATCCTCTGACCCCAATATCTCATCCTCCCCCGCATCATCATCGTCATCAGGTAAAGACTCTTCATCATCAATTGGTTCAGGCATTGCTTCTCTAATAACAGGCGAAGTTGCAGGCGAGTAATGAAAGGTGGCAGGGTTTTAGGACAAGCCTACCTCGTCATACACTGGGGCAGAAGCTCTCACGGACGACTGAATGTTAATATGCAAATGATCATCTCCTTCCATAGTCTCTACATCGACAAACACCTCCATAGACCCATCTGAATTTGATTCGAACACATCTATCATGCATTCAATGTCGTCATCGTCAGTCATTTCACACCCGACATATTTTGCTAGTGCCCCCGACCCTTGTAATATTCGGAAAACCATCTTTGATACAAACTAATTCGGCTGCAGATTTAATTTCAAACAAATTTTCCGTTTCAAGTCATCCACATGCATTCCCCTCTTAATCGTCATAGGCCTCGGCATCGACCCATCAAACATTAACCCACGTTCACCTTCATACATTCTTCCATTGCCATGGACAAGCACAACAAGGGGTTTTCCCATTTCTAATTCTGTTTACAACACAAACCACATCATGCCTATATTAAAACAGCATCACACATGCTATGATACACTATGCATTATACCTAAACCAATGGGAAAAAATTGCCACAAATGCATGAAACAGACAATATTAAAGTATCATCAATATCCAGGTAGTGACTTAGGGTTTACAATTCAGTTTATGGTTGGGGATATCGTGAGGGGTTACTATAGAATTTAGGGCAAACATTAGCGATTATGGTTTACTTAAGGATGTAGTTTAGGGTCGGCATTATGCGCTACACGGTTTATGCTGTGATTAAGGCTTAAATTTAGGGGTACGGCTAGGGAGACGATGTTTGTTAGGGATATTTAGGGTTAAGCTTTAGGGTTTCGGACTACGGCTAGGCTTTAGTTCATGCCTAGGGCTAGGGTTTACTTTAGGAATTACAACATATAGAGCACATGTCCACAAAAAATTTCACAATAACAAATAGCTTCATGTATCTTACAACAACAACAACATTTACACGCAACAACAACTTCCAAAATTCATCAATACATATAACTTCTACTGCACAATGCATCGATGTATCAGAAATTATACTCTAAGACCTAAAAATGGTAAAACATACAACACCTAAACAGTTCTACGCAATAATTAACTAGCAAACAAATTTTAGTAAACTCAATTTCAAATAATTAATATAACTAACAACAACTAATAAGGCTCAGAGGTTTTGGAATTTACCTCACTAACGCAACAGCAATGGAACAGAAGCTCTGGATTTCTAGAGAGATGAAATTCTAGAGAGATAAGTGAATTTTTAGAAAATGAGGAGAGTGTGAATGAAAGGGGGAGGAAGGGTGAGGTTATAGGCGCGGCGCATAGGAGTCGCCAACGCGCAAGGCGAATCCAAAAAGAGTCGCCTGACGTATTGGCGACTTTAGTTGATTTTTTATTTTTTCTGTCCAAAGGAGTCGCCTGCCGGTTTGGCGACTCCAATACACAGTTGCCTCACGGTTTGGCGACTCCAGCCCACAGTCGCCTCACGGTTTGGCGACTCCTACGTGGCGTGACACGCGTGCCGCCGCGTCCACGTCAGCGCAAACCGTGGTAGTAGTGTGAATAGTTTCAAAACGAGGATATTTTGGTAATTTCTTTGACTAGTCGTGTCAAAAGAGAAAAAAATTCTAAATTATGGATCACATTTGATTTAACATTTCTCTCACTCGTATAGTTTGTTTTAACGTCTTTAGGTGTTTAGTATAGTAAAAATTTAAATGCATCATTTCAATTTAATTCATATCAAATATAATATATCAATTAACAAATTATATATATATATATATATATATTTATTTTGACAAAGATAAAATTTCATTCATTGATAAAATGAGAGAAATATAAAATGGTTTGTTGGACTAAAACTACTTGAGGACAAAGAAGTGGGATCTCTTGCATTAGAACTGTGAAAATGAGTCTTGTCTGCGAATCCAATTAAATGGACGAATGTAAAAAAATAAGTTTGCGAAAATTTGAAGAAAAAAAATTGTCCGACCCGTTTTAACCCGCGGGTTAAACGGGTCAGCCCGTGATTTTTTTTTTTAAAATACCAAAATTTTAAAAGTTTCATTTTGGACTCTAAATTTTATTTTGGAGTTTAAAAGTTTAGAGTTTAACTATTTGAACTTATAATTGAGCATTTTTTAACTATTTATTATGCTTAACTACTTAACTATATTTATATTGCTATACAATTAAAGTACTATGACATAGATATTGAAAAATTTTGCATGTCATTCCTTCAATGAGTGTCTACGCCTTACAAGTTGATATATAGTTTCAAACCTTGGTTATTATTGATTAATCTACGAGAAACATTTCCAATTGTGTTTTTGATCAATAACATAACAGTATTCACATCAATGTTATATTTCGTCATTTAATTAATGAAAGTTGTATTAATTCATGAATCAATTTCAAATAGCATTTGATAACTTTCCAACAAGATAGTTGAAAGAACAAAAAAGATAATATAATATCGCAATCAACCATTTA
Source organism: Nissolia schottii (assembly GCA_003254905.1). NCBI lineage: Eukaryota > Viridiplantae > Streptophyta > Magnoliopsida > Fabales > Fabaceae > Nissolia > Nissolia schottii. The sequence goes on from QANU01014009.1 coordinate 94,201, forward strand.
AATTATTTCTTTCCAATTAATTAATAAGTAAACGATAAAGTAACTAAAAATGATCGTGCATACTTATTTACAACTTTATATTTAAAATCATAAAAAAAGACAAAAATTATAATTTTTTTAAATAAAAAAATGGCTGACGGGCTAGACTGTTTAGACCCGCGAATTAACTAAGCTGAACCCTAAAAAGATGCATAGTTTTGACTCAACTTGTTTGACGCCCCTATCCTGCATTGACGACATGCCATAATAAACTTAAGCGAAAGAATAAATAATGCAGTATTGTTATAAGATGATAAATTTTCGGGATTAAGAAATGAGTTTAACTGCTACTGTAATTTAATCAAATTATTTCACGTACATAACCTTTGAATAGTAAGTGAGAGAATTAATTACTTTTTGTTTACGTGATATGATTTGATTGAATGATAATATAAAAAAATTACATTGTCAATATATAAAAATTATACTCTTAAAACATTGTTAGTCAATTTTTTTTAACATACTAAATTGTCAACTTGTGGTTTTTAGGAACTAAAACGTATGTATATTAACTTAAGAAAATCTTTGATCAAATGATAACTACTTAAAAGATCGATCACGCATCTCTACATATTTGGGATATTTAACTCATCAATTTACCTAATTTTATAAGTGACACTTGATCATTTTAAGGACAAAATGAAAAGAAAAACACTAAGTGTCATTAATAAACAGGTTAATGAGATAAGTTTCTCAAATATTTTCTAACAACATATAATTGATTGTTATCATAAAATATTTTACGGTAATTTAATTTTGACATGAAAATTAATATTTATAAGAATAATTAAAGAATATATATCATCACAATTCTAATAAAAATATCTTAATTTAAAACAAAATACTAAATTCAAAGGATGATCTTGCCCTTTTTTCAGGTTCGGTTTTCTCTTGCGATGCAGGGCTACGTTGCGTGCCCTACTAGCCATTAGGCAGGGAAATACCTTCTTGGCATATTCTAAATTCCTTTTTCCTCTTCTCCACGCCTTCTGGAATCTCCAGAATCATTCTTTTTTATTTTATTTTTCCTCAAATGTTTTTTTTTTCCTCCTTTGAGTTATACTATTTTCCTTTTTTTATGGAAAGTTATACTCTTTTCTTTGATACAGAGGGTTGACGTAGATGTAGAGATGCATTATGATCTAAAATAATAGACCTTGATCCAATTTTAAAAAATAGACACTAATTAAGAGGATAAGTTGCCTGTAAAAAAAAAAAGTTATTTACTAATAATAAAAGGCAAATACCTTAGATAGAGGAGAAGGAAAAAAAAATATTATTCTCTTTGGTATTTTTCATGGCTAAGCCCAAAGAGGCTGTTGGTCCATGAATTAAATTTCACTTTAGGTTGACATTAGAATTGCGTTTGGAGAAGGAGATTGTATTTTTGTCTATTGAATTATTGTTCAAAAAAATTACTATTAAAATCGATTAATCCAATCTATCTAACTGTAAACTCTTATTAAAGAGAAAAAATCTCTTAACGAGAATTATTTTATTTTTAAGATTTAAACTTGAAACTCACATTTTAAAGAATTAAAGTTTGCATCACTTTAATTAACGCTATCAACTCCCGTAAAGTGGAGAAGGAGATATTATAATAATAATAAAATTAATCACTCAACAACAAATTGTATGGGAGGAATTATATAACTCTGACCCATTCAACCTTAGCTGGGTAAGTTAAGTTAGATCTTGACTCTTGATTTCACATGGATCAGAGATCATAATTTAAAAAAAAAAAAAATCGGTTTTGATGTAAATATTAGAATTAGATTCATGTTAGACAATTCATTTATTTATTAATAAATATATTATTTACCTACTAATAAATTCTTCTTCTTCTTATTATTATTATTATCCCTTCTATTATAAAGGAGCACGACAAGTTTAACTCCTCTGTTAATCATAATCTCTATATATCACAATACTTATTGCAATAGAAGATATAAAATGGATAAAATTATAATTTAATCACAATAGAATAGGCAGTTATTTGCTGTCAACGGGCAATTCCCGCCCGTCCCAAACTAACCCACCCTCAAAAAAATAAAATTATCCATTTCTTTATGTTTCTAAAAAAAATATAAAATAGAATGAATTAAGAATCAAGAAAGCTCCAGTCAAACCATTATTATTATTATTATTATTATTATTATTATTATTATTATTATAGTAGTAGTAGTAATAAATATTTTTTAATATTTATTAATATTTTTAAACATAAAATATAATTAAACTTATTAATAATATAAAAATGAATTGATATTTTTATATTACAATTACCATTTGATATTTTCTCTAGAGTTTATTTTAATTAGTATTAATTATATTTATTTTAATTTTTTTTAGTTTGAACTTTTATTCTATCAATTAATAAATAAACTTACCAGCAATTTTTTTCTTCCAAATTACAATTTAAAAATTAAAAAAAAAAACAAATATACAATGAATGCATTACCAGAGTTTAAATAAAAGTGTGAATCTCTGTGTTTTGACCCAAGTTAGAGAGAACTACAGAGTCTCTGAAAATGTTATTTTAGTGTCCTAGACATGGCTTTCTGGAACCACATCCGCAAAAAGTTTAACCAACTTCATATCATCTCCAAACAAAATATAAAAAAAAAAATTAAAATTATAAAGACATTCCTCCTAGCTATTACAATATTTAAAGGGATGACAAAATGAACCCAATCTGTAGAGGTGGGGCAGCTTGCTAATTTTCGCTAACGACCACAAATTTTGAGTATGTTTAATTTTTTTAGCTCGTGTGGGCTAACTTGTTTAACTTGTTGGTTGAAATGGGACAGGTGAGTTAGCTCAAAGGCTGAAGTTAATTATTTTTTATATATAAAAATGAGCCAACAATTGGGTTGAACAATTGGGTTGAACATACTAAAATTTAAAAATTAGATTGGATGAGCCAACTCAACTAACTCAATTCATTTTTTTTTCTTGAGATTGAAAAAAAAAAGGCAGAAACATAATATTCAAATTGAATTGAAACCAAACCTAATGCACTGCAGCAATAGAATAGTGTAGCCAGCCATGGTTTAGTGTTGTTACATGTGTCTTTTGTCGATGTGAAGTTCTTTTATGTTATTATTATGTGTAATTTTTTTTGTGTAATGTGTATTTTTTTTTACATTTTGTATTAACTCGCGGACCAATCCGTTAACTTGCAAACCGAATAAAATGAGAGATAAATATGAATTTTCGACTTACATAAAAAATTGTCCCCCCTCATTTATATACACGGGCAGGCCCGCTTTCCCCAACCTTTTTGGTCATCCCTAAATATTTCTCAACAATGAATTGTAGAATATGATTTTAATACATAATTAACATAAAAGCTTTTACATTTTTGCCTACTAATTTCATTTCACCCTCACTCATCTGATTTAATTCCACATAGATCTATCACCCCATAGTTGATTTGAATGACAAGGAGCTCGAATCTGGACCTCTTGATTGTTGAGAAGATTTTGGGTAGACAGGAGTATTTGCTAAATTATTTATTAGAGTTTAATTTTATGTACGGATAAAATTTAAACAAATCTTTAAATATATATTAATTTTAAAGTAATGAAAGAGATAATTAATCATTTATATTAATGTGATAAAATTTGATTAATTGACACGCTACTTAGATAGTAAATAATAATTAAACTCTATTTATTATTCTATTCAATAGTTGACATGTATAAAAGCATTTTTAGTGATTGATACTCAATTTTTATGGCGAGACATACAATTTTATACATATTTAATATATTGGATTGAAGCCCTGCATAATAGACTGCTTAACTCAAACTTATTCTTACCGTTTCGCAACCCATTGCTATCTCATTGGTTATTATGACGAATGTACAGGATCTATCATCATTTTCATTTATAATTTAGCTACAAAGACCGACCAGTATATCATTCTAATTAATTTAGATTCCACTTTCGTCAACCCGGCTGAAAAATTGTTAGGCATACCACCTAACTTATTCTAATTAAGTGACATTTATCTAATGTTAGTATGTAACTTGGATATAACGATTTCTAGAGTTTGTGAGACGAATGGTTACTGGCCAAAATTGACGTGTCACGTTACTCTCATCGGTGCCACCAAAAATATGCAGAAAATGAAACGATATAAAGAAAATGGAAACTGATGTTTCGTTTAATCTGTCAAGATTTTGAAATCATGGGATGAGAGCATGACATTTCCCTCTCTCTTGCATATCAGTGCAATCAATCACACTGTTTCAATTAAGTTCTTCAAAGCTTCGTGATCCATCAGTTGTGTTCACAGTGAAGATTCTGAGGTTTTGCTACACTAAATCTGGTTTATAAACGGAGATGTTATTTGTACATACATCATGTGATTCACACTCGCCTCATTCATGATGTGTGTGAGAGGGTATGTATGATATCTACACTATGCCTGATGTGAAAAAAGAAATTTGGTTTATATAAGGGCCAGAAATTGCAGACCAGAAATCTACTACGTTAAGGGGATAAATATCTATTTTTTAATTTTCAATTGTAGCAGCTTATATACCTACAATTCATAGTCTTTTTGTTTTTTTTTTTCTAACATACAATTTCGTAGTTTTTTCGACATACAAAATTCAAGGTGAGATTTTTTATTTATTTATTTTTTCTCTATTCAAATTTCAAACGGAAAAAGAAGTCAATAACTTTAAACAATAATTTACAATGCAATTACATATTGCATATCTTTACATATAAAAAGATAGACAATATATTTATCTTAAAAAACTGAAGAAAAATTACTACAAGGCAAAATAACGGTATTACTTTGCAATAAATATAAATAAGGTAAATTGCACATATCACTTTTGCAGTATGTTAAAATTACATTCTACTTTAAATTATATGTAAAATTATATTCCACCCCAATTTATCTATGCAGTTGTTTTACAATGACCAGTTAAGTTTTTGATTTCATTTTTTTCTTGTATTTTCTAATATTAAAACAACAAAAAAAATGAAATTTTTTATTTTATTTTTGTTTTATATGTTGATTATTTTTTTCCAAATCTTAAAAAAAAAATTATATTATTATTTTCACTATTTTCACTATTTCCCACATAAACTTTTGAAAATAAAAAATATATGAAATGGAAATAAAAATCAAATTATCATTAATAATCAACCATAATAAAAAATTGGGGTGGAGTTTTAACGAATCTTACACATATAAATAACTATAAGTATATTGAAAGTTAATATGTTAACAACCCTGTGAAAGACATAGTGTGTGTGTATATTCAGAAATGAAGAGTAACATTTAATAATTTCAATAATAAGAATAAAAATATTATATTTAATTTTTTTAAAGATAATGGATGGTTTAAAAAAACACATTAGCTTTGCGCCAAAGTACTTGTGGCATAGCTAGGCCAAACTTTTTGCAATATGTTACGGATCACACCGAATCTAATTCCATTGCACACGCAGCAATAAAAGGAACCAGAAATAAATGAAAGGAAGACAAAAGCCACTGCGTATGCATTAAGCAACAGGCACTTTTGCACTAATAGGGTGTTTGAATTTCCTTTATGAATGCTTAATTAGAATCGATTATCGGTTAATAAAAGTGATAAATTTTTTACTAATAAGCTAGAGCCCGAACTGAATTCTCACATGCTCCACCGATTTTTCAAACACTTTACTAACATAAGGTTTTTAAAGTACTATATATGCATTGACTGAGATCAACATTGCCTAAGTGGTTGTCATGAAGGTGAAAGTCAAAGTCGTCGCAAGGAGAAACAAGAGCATCAAAGAAGAAGAGGGTAATTTAGTGGAACTTGAATTCCAACGAAACGAGCCACCGCCACTACCTCCGGTCGTTGATGACACAGTATTCGATCCAATTCCTATACCATAAAAACTCAAATTAACTAATATACCAATCTTTTTTCTTTATTATTACACGAAACGAGTTAACACTTATGTAAACTCTTTTTTGGTAAACTCGTACGAGTTTAAGTAAACTCTCGATTCTACTAGCGAGTTTACGTATTAAAATCTATCTATGAGTTTACGAGTTTATCTTAAAATGTATAAATTTTGTAACTTTGTTAGATACTTACCTAAATTTATTTATATTAGATAATATATATTGAGTTTATTTAGCTAATTTCATATATTTATCATAATTGATCTATGTTTTATTGAACTATAAAATAATACCGATATTGAATAAAATATGACATAACTACTAAGTGTCATGCATTAAGGTGTATTTTATGATATTTCTTTTATTAATTTAATTTAAAGTTAGCATTATTCAATTTTAATTATAAATATAATATTTAATCAAGTTTAATTCCTAATTATATTGCTTATAGCATAATTTTTTACGTATGTAAACTCATACGAGTTTACGATTCGAGTTTGCTGAGACTCCACGAGTTTACTTAAACTCTCGAGTTTGACAACCTTGGAAATGATTATGACATTTTAACTTTAAATGATTAAAAAATTCATCACAAACTTGTACATTTTATCATAGTTGAAAAACCCGGCTTGACCTAGTTGGGTCGACCCGAAACCCAGTGACCCGGCCTTGGGATCAGACTGGTTATTTGAGTTTAGATTCGGTTTGACTCGGGTTGACCAGATCGATTTTTGCAAAACCTAGTGACCAGTGGCTGGGTTGGGTCATGGTGTTTTTTTTTAAAATTTTTAAATTTATTTTTTTTATAATTTTAATTTTTTAATAAAAAAGGCAAACAACGCATTTAATAAAGATTTTTTTAAATTACTGTTTGTTAGATTGAGCTGGTTTTTTTTCATTTTCCTACAAAATATATGTTTAAGTTCCTCATTTTTGTATTTTTTTTTGTTACATACACCTGTTTTGTTGCCTTTTTGTAATAAATATTGAATGTTTGTGTAGAATTGTTGTTGTTATGCATTTTTTATTCAAAACTTGGTTTAATTATGTTTGAAATTGAACTTATGAGTTGTGATTTAAGATCTTGAACTTGTATTGTTTATGTATGATATGATATTTGAAATTTGAACCTTACTTATATATTTGAAGTGATTTTATCTTATGATAGCAATTAACCCAATGACCCACTGGTTAAACCAGTGATCTAGTAATCCAGTAGAGTGACCGGATCAGTCTTGAGCCAAGTTTTATACCTATGCATTTTATCTAAAAAGTCAAATTTTCTTAAAGTGGTTGGAGTAAAATTTTAATTGTGCTTCATAACCACCCTGTAATTTCTCCAACGCTGTCCGGAGAAGTTATTTTTGTTGCTTTGTATTGTTGAGTGCGTGTGACATTATGCATGTAATAAGTACTTATCATTTCAACTAAATGTTTTAATGTGACACCCTCAATAATCTAGAATAAGATAAATGTACCAGTACTTAAGAAATTTATCCATGTTACCTGAAGGGGAATATGGAATGTTGGAAACAGAAACACCTGTTGCTGGAGGAGAAGAACTTGAGCCTGAAATCACAATTAAGAATCAATTTTTAACAAGTCTCAGGAGGCGTTTGTTCAGTTTCTCGAAACAAAAAATATGAAGACAGTACGAATAAAAACATGTTTAAAGAAAGAAATAAAAACATAAAAATTTAAAATTATTTTTATAAAAAATAAATTTTTAATTAATTTCTGTACATAAAAAAAAGAATACAAAAAAATATGTTTGGGAACAATTTATAAATTAATTTTTATATTTTAAAGTGAAAAGGACGCATAGGACATGTTTCTGGTGTCCCGTGTCTCCCTATTTTCTACGTCATAGGGCACACATTTATAGCAGTGAAACATTTTGCAGCAACAAAATTAATTCAACTCATACCACTGCAGCTGCTAATTGGAGGTGTCTGGACTCTGCAAACACTGGGAAGTTCCAAAACCAAAGTCTGATTGATGTTGAGGCTAGCGGCAATAGACGAAGCGCCGCCATTGACAACTTCACAGAGGCACTGTGGCTGTGACCCCACCACATATGCAAGTTGGGAGCAGCAGCCAGAGGAAGGGACTGAGGCCCTTCCTGTTATGTAGTCAAGGCATGGAGAGAGGCTTAGGATCACATTGGTACAACTTGATTGAGAATATTGACCCATTGTTTTTGTGGCACCATAAAGAACCACCATAAGGGACATTATTATACTTGGCAGCATCTCTATCCTCCTTGGTGCCATTGAATGTTGCAGTTGCTATTGCTATATGATCAGATGCTAACATCTAAGTGCTGAAAATTTAATGGGGTTTCTTTGGATTTGTTAAAAAAAAGAAAAAAGACACGAGAATGATTTATTAGGGAGGCAAAAGAAGCGTGCGATAAAAGAGTGGCAGCTGGCTAGCTTATGCAAGTGAACCACCTTTATTTATTTTTGCTTTTATGTGGGACAGATTCTTTGCCTAGAATCACAGTGGAACTTTTATGAATTTTTATTTTAATAAAGTTGCCTTGTGTGTCCCTCTTCTTCTTTGGTTCGTATCTTTTTTTTCTGCGTTGTGTTCTCTTGTTATATCCCTAATAACTTGTTTAGGAATATTGTGAGTATGGAAATGCAGCATCTTTTCATGATGGCTTTACTTTTTTGTAGCATGATTTGTAACCAAAATTAAGTGTTTATATGCAATGTTTCATGCTTATTGTGCAACAATTGTGATGCTTAATACAATGAGCTACTCAAAAGGGGATTGAAATTGAGGGACTGAACTGAATAGTATGGATGCTTAACAGAGAAGGCAGGTTATAGACTTATAGGCATGTCCAATCTACCTTGGAATGATGGATGTTTTCTTTTCCCCACTTTTTGGGTTTTTCCATTTCCAAAAGTTCCACATATCACGGCAAAGAATAAAAGGATTAAAAGAGAAAGATTAAAATCGAGGGGATCCAAATTATTGTATGTCAAAGTTACTAGAATTGGTATTATGATAAAAATTTTGAGTAATATGTATAAGATTTTAGATTTAAACATCACTATAAATAATATAATTTTGAAGTAAAAAAAAATGGTATGTCACTTGTTTGTTTGGCTATAGTTTTTCTCATTTAAAAAAGAGTTGCTTCCGGGGACATTTTTTTTCTCAAAGTAACATTTGGGCTCTTTTGGCCAAACTTAATTTTGACCCCTCATGAACAAATATTCACAATAGGTCATGTCATCAGCACAATAAATGAGAGCACAATCATTAGCATTTGACAGTGTAAACTTCACATTTTGATGACAATGTAGAAGTGTCATTATGAAGATTCACATTTTAATCCTCCTAATATTTTTTATTACACACTTCTTAAAATTTCATTAATTTTTATTTAAAATTTTGATAAGTATATAATAAAAAATAATTAAAACAATAGTAGGTAAAAAATTAGGTCTCTAAAAAATTGCTCATTTTTTTCAAATGTATATTCAATAATTTATTCTTACAAAGCACAAAAAAAAGAAAAATATTATGTTGTCAAAATTTTTTTTATCAAAAATTTTATTACAATGATGTGACATGATTTTTAATCATTAGATTAATAAGTGACTTATATTTTATTTACCTATTCAATCACCCAGTTTAAATTTTTTAAAAATTTTGGCCATATAACATTACTAAAAAAAACTCACTCTTATTAAAGTAATTGACCCACCATGTAAATTTGAGTCCGAACATAATTTTTTTGTGTCATTTTAATTAGCGGTTGTAAATTTAAAGTATTTTATGGAAGGTGAATTCTTTGTGTCCTAGATGTAAAAAAAAATATAATATAAATTTATTAAAATTATATTTTTTGATGGACTTAAACTTTTGATATATGTAATTCTAGACATGATATCAAAATGATTATGATTATAAGGTCACGGGTTAAATTATTTAAGTTATATATCAATGTAAACAATTTTAAACAATTTTAAGTTATTTATCAAAGTGAGTGCATTGTAAGTATTCATTGGCTACCCCACCTCAGGGTTAAACCGTTATTTAATGAAAAATTGATTCACCTAATTTTTTTTTTGTCTTGCTTTGCATTTTTGTAAGAGTTTCAATTCTCAATTGCAATTTCGTGTTAAACATTATTATTTCAACTTTAGTACCAAGTGCCAAATTCCAGCAATATGAAAAAGCTTCCCTTCTAGCCAACCATACCAAACATTAGCCCATGCATTAAAAAGAATACTTCAACTTTTTATAATATTTGCCGCTTTTTAAATTTGATATATTTTTAAATTAATATAAAAAAAATAATGTGCTAAATTAGTTGACTAGATTTTTTGATGAAGTTAAGAAACTAAGATACTTATCGCATTGATTTATCACACATTGATTTAAGTGATCAAATATATAAGTTTAAGAATATATCAAATTTAAAAAAAGACAAATATTATAAAAGAAACAGGGTATCAAATTGTAACTTGGAAGCACTAACTTAAGCAATTAACAGGAACACTCTTCCACTGGAAATGTTAGTTGAGGGCAGTTGAACTCCCGAATCATATTCAAAACTACCTCTTCACCACTCAACACAATACTACAATTCTTGAAACCATAGCATTATATAAACCATGTCCATATCTTGATTAAATCATGAACTAATTGAACCTAGCTAGCACCTCATGGAACAATTCAGCAGTGCTTCTCAAATGACATTGATGCTGCTTCTATCATCATCAGCAGCCCTTATATTCTTCACATCATTGAATTTGGTTAAAGGGCAGATTAGTACTCCCTGCACAATATCTTTGACAAGCACTTTCACTCCATGCGCTAATTACATCACAGGAAGCACCAATAATAATGGCGTTAGTGTGACACCATCAGCTACATGTTGTGATTCAGTGAGGTCTTTGATGAGCAGTAGTATGGATTGTGCTTGCCTTTTAATATCAGCAAATGCTCCAATTTTGCCAATTCCCATTAGCCAAGTTGCTGCACTCTCCCTTTCACGGGTTTGCAACATTAGTGGAGTCTCTGCACAGTGTAAAGGTAACAATACAAGTGCTATTTCATGCAATATTGCATCTATATATTTATATATTTTGATATGAGTTTAATTATTATACACAAGTTATTTTACATCGTCAATTAATTAAATTTTGTCACGTTATCACAAATGGTTAATTCTTTTTTTTACTATTTTAAAAATTATGCATATCTGAAGATTAAAAAAGATGATACTATAAAAAAAAAAACTTTGCATTCAGTGCATAACAATTAAACTGATTTGATATATACTTCTACTTTGCCATTTGATAAACCAGTTAAATTTCTAATAGTGCATTTTTTTGCTTTTTTTTTTTGGGTATATTGCAGCTGCTGGTACTCCGATACCTCCTCCAGGTGATTAATTAATTAACTGCCTTTATATATTCAAGCGTATATATCAGCTCGGGTTTTACATTGCTGTTAATGATTTTAAGGTTAAATATATTTTTAGTCTCTTATAAATTTTGAATTTTGAATTTTATTTCTCATAATTTTTTTTGTTGAAAGACGTCCCTCATAAATTTTTTGTAAGATTTTAGTTCCTGTCGTTATGTTAAGCCGTTGACACATGACAATTAATTTAACCATCTGATGAAGGTGAGGGAGGGATAGGAGAGAACTAGGTGAGAGCGTATGGATGAGGTTGCTTCGCTTGCAGCGACGGGGCGGCGACTCACAGGACTGTAGTGGAGAAAAAGAATACAACAAGCATAATTGAGAGCCACGCGGGATTAAGTGGAGGAAGCAATGATTGGGTTAAGCGTGTTACGTAACTTGTCATGTGATCAAGTTAATTGTTGTGTCAGCAATTAACGACTTAACATGATAAGAGACTAAAATCTTACAAGAAAATTTTATGAGGGACATTTTTTAACAAAAAAATATTTATGATAAATAAAATACAAATTTAAAATTTATGAAAAATTAAAAACATATTTAACACATGATAGTATAAATTCCTGCCGTAAGGCCCTTACATTTATTGTTGATCATGTTTTTATATTTTCAATTGGTTGTTGCTTGGCAGGCCCAGCAGCTCTTGGACCGATTGGCCTAACTCTGCCTCCAATTTCTGAATCTCCGATAAGCCCACAAGGTAGTTAGTTTTACCTTTAAAAGTTTCAAACTGTTGGGCTCACAATTGGAAAAAAATAAATTAAGTAAAAATGAAGTGACAAACCAAAGTCTAACTCAACCCATCCTATCCTATGTGGTAGGTTCTTTACTAAGATACCTATGTTTGACCATAATCATGATCCAAATTCACTCACTATATCTTATGAGGTCAGGTTGGGGTTGATAGAAAACTGAATATGAAACTGAATGATTTCATTACTTGAGCTTGGCTTCTGCAAGCTTAGATATATATACAGCATAGATGGCTTGCATAACAAGCAATGCCAGGTTGTAAATATAACATCAAAACTAACTGCTACTAACTAACTTAACAAATTTAACAATTTGTTGTTAAGTCCCCTGTTACCCCCCCCTCAAACATGGCATGGGGTTGAGTAAAAATGTTTAACATGCCAAGTTTGGAATAGAGAGAATGAAATACAGTTGGAGACACAGGCTTTGTCATAAGGTCTGCAAGCTGCAGCTCAGAAGCAATCGGGAGTAAACGGAGGAGGCCATTCTGGATTTTCTCTCGCACCAGATGCAGTTGAGCTCGATGTGTTTAGTACGCTCATGAAATGCCGGGTTGTGAGCTATCTGCATTGCCGCTTGATTATTGCAGAATGGTACGGTAGAATGGTTAGGAGTGATGCTAAATGCTTGTAACAGATACGAGAGCCACTGAAGCTCACAGGAAACAGTTGCAATTGCTCGGTACTCAGCTTCACAGGATGATCTTGAGACCACGGATTGCTTCTTAGATTTCCAGCTTATGAGGGAATTTTCAAGGAACACACAGAAACCGCTTGTAGAACGGCGAGAATCAGGGCATCCAGCCCAATCCACATCACAGAAGGCCTTAAGCTGCAGGGAGGAGTTAGTTGGAAAGAACAATCCCATGCCAGGGTTGGATTTAATGAATCGAAGTACCCTAATTGTTGTAGCCTGGTGAATGTCAGTAGGATCAGACATAAATTGGGCAAGGGTGTTAATAGCATAGGCTAAGTCTGGCCTTGTGGTAGTGAGGTAGATTAGCCTCCCAACAAGGCTTCTATAGGCTGCAGGGTCTGCAAGTGCTTTGCCCATGGTTTTGGATAGTCTTTGGGATGCAATCATGTCCCCTATTAGGGGTTGAGTCATAATTGGTGCCAAATTTGATTATTCAGTGGATAATTTATTACATGAGATTAATGAGTGTCGCATACGATAAACAAGGTTGTAATCATCAATTTATAGAGATAACTAACATTGGGTATTAAAATCATACGGTTTTTTTTTGTTAAAGATCAAAACCCAAATTTACAATTTATTAGGTACTACAAATTTATTCAAACTAAAAATGAATTAATCTTGTAAGTTAAAAGAGCTTAATCTCTATAAAAAAAGAGAAAAAAAAACTGAGATAGTGCAACAAAGAATTGACTATTAAAATTTATACATGTATTTGTTCATAAAGAGCTTTTCTTTATTGCTGAACTTCCATGAGAGTTTTAACAAATAATGGGAAATTAATGGATGTAAATTAAAAGGTGCAGTTTCCGAGAGCATGGAGTTAGCCGAAGCACGAAAATATGAGAACCTGCAATTGGCAACAGGGGAAGCAGAAGCCCCATGGAAAAGTCCTCCAGGAATCAGACCAGTTTTGACCCCGCGTCCATCGTCTTCATCTCATCCATCCTATGTTTCATTGTCACCATTTGCATTCATTATATTCATAGGATTCATTGTTTTTGGCACCTTTTAAATTTGTTAGTCCTGCTCTCTTAATTTGTGCTTTGCTTGCTTGCTATTTCCAACTACATGTATGTGTATAGGTGCTAAGATCATACGTACCCAATTAGTGCTTCACATATATTTTGCACCTATATATATATATATATGTATATATATATATATGTATATTTAGGTAATAGGTTGGCACTTTGCTTTTTCTTTCCAATAATATTCTGCATCTTACACCCTATTATGCTTTAATAGTGCAATGGAATTGCTAGATTCAATACACCTAATTCATGCATTATATATAGCTGTCATCTCAAGAGTTTTGTTCTTAGTCATTGTGCGTTCATGACCCTCCCTCACATTCTCCATCTTTTTTTTTTATTCCACATTTTTGATAGCTCGCTTCCACCCTAACTCAATTTTTAGCTATTCAAATTCTTAAGTGTTCCCACATATAGTTTAGCAAAACAGTTTGAAAATTTGGTTGACATTAATGGTATATCGCAATTATATTTGGTTAATTTTCTTTCTAAATTGACAATCATTGATTGGTTCTATATTGTATTTATTGAAAGCAATGCAGTAGAACTAGATTGTGTTGTCTGAAGAATTTTAGAGTCCAACATCAAATGAAAAACAATCAAACTTTCTCAATGTTGGGAGGTGCCAAATCACTTTGTTTAAGTAATTCCCCGGTAACCTTGCGACAAATATTGCATCCGTCGATGATATCTTATAGACGAGGTACTTATCGTTAGACTCTATTTGTTATTATATCAGTCGAAAAGTAAATATTAATTTGCAACGGGTGTATATCTGCCAATAAATTTGCTAGTATGAGGTATATTTCTCTAATGATTCTTAAAATAAAAAAATACTGACCGTGGCATAAAAAGCACACAAATTATTATATGAAGCAAAAATTAAAAAACCTAGAGATAAGCTTATTGCATTTTGCATTCTTCTTCAGAATGTTGGAACAATTTTGGAGGTCTTCAATTGAACCAAGGAGTTTGGGTTGAAGGCCCAATGGATCCATCTTCAACTTGTGGCATTTGAGGCTTGAGAATGTTAATCTCAGCTTGAATTTTGGCTAACTCACATTCAGAATGACGGATTTGTTGAACAAGTCTAGAGATCATTCCAAAACAACCATAAACAGGGTCTTGAATACGACACTTTGCTTCAAAATATAAACCATCTGCTGCCACTGCTCGAGCATAGGGTGGAATTCGCTGCAAAAGTTGAGAATTAATTGATTTGACCAATAACTATACTCACAATATAAAAAATCTTTAAAATTGAGATACTGATTTCATTTTCTAAATAAATAAATAAATTCAAATCTCAAGTACTTCCTTTAGACATTGATTCCCATTTTCAACTCTCTAATCTACGTGAATTTTTTGTCACATGAACTCATGTGATATTTTATCATTAATTTGTTTATTGCTTGATGTCGCGTATTTATCTTTATTGAGAACCAAAAAGAGTTTACAAAACATTTAGATACGGAATAAATTATCAACATTATGCAAAATCTTTGGTTGGCTTCTCTATAGTACTCATTCAAAGTTGCACGTAGCCTAATATCTTGCTAATTAAGAGGACACAATTACAAGCATTCTTTTATATTCTATGTTAAACGTACAATGATAAGATGATATTCTTAGTTATTATTAATTGTTTACCTGAAGCATTTTTCCAACATTGCTGCCACCATATATTCTGTGAACAATAGCATATCTTTGAGGATCGTTGGCAGGGAAGTAAGGATAGAAAATGCAATCTGTAGGGCACTTTCTTCTCTGATTCTTGCAAGCTGCACACCGACCTTGTATCATGATTTCACAAATGAAGAACAAAATCCAAAGTAAATATTTCTCACATGTACAAAAGATTTTCCTTTTGCTTTTGGTATAGAAGATAATCTTGTAGAGATTTTCATGCCTAAGGAGTGTTTATATGGTAATCTTATGAGCAGATTTGTAACGGCTACTATTTTCGAATTAATACTAACACTCCAAAAAGGGAAGGTTTGCTAATTAGTGTTGACTAGTATAGCAGTAATAGACACAAGATTGAGACTTTCAGGAATTAATTCTCACGTTCATTGATAGAAAGAATATCTACAAGCAAGACTAACTTTAAATCTAAGAATCACTGACTCAGACACGAACACACTAATTTTAAAATTTTATCGGACACAAACTTGATATAATATACACACACACATATATATACAAGATTGTCAAACTCGAGAGTTTAAGTAAATTAGTGGAGTATCCGCAAACTCGAATTGTAAACTCGTATGAGTTTACATACGTAAAAAAAATGGTATAAGTAATGTAATTAGGAACTAAACTTGATTAAATATTGTATTTATAATTGAAATTGAATAGTGTTAACTTTAAATTAAATTAATGAAATAAATATCACAAAATGCACCTTAATGCATGATACTTAATGGTTATGTCATATTTTATTCAATATTAGTATTATTTTATAGTCCAATAAAACATAACATAATTATAATAAATATATGAAATTAGTTAAATAAAGTCAATATATATTATCTAATATAAACAAATTTAGGTAAGTATCTAAGGTAAACCCGTAAACTTGTAGATATATTTTAACTCGTAAACTCGCTAGTAGAATCAAGAGTTAATTTAAACTCGTACAAGTTTACATAAGTGTTAACTAGTTTTGTGTAGTAAAATCGTAAGAGTTTACGAGTTAACTGGAGAGTTTAACAACCATGTATATATATAAAATAGTAATAATAATAATAATATTTTAATATTTTTATTGATGTTAAACTATCAATTTTTAGTACTTTTTAAACCCCTCTCCAATTAGATGAAATATTTTAGATAATTTTATGTGTCAATATTTGTTAATTTTCTAAGAATCCATATTATAATAAATTATTTAGTATTTAAAATATTTTTTACTCAAACTTCGGACATGGCTTGAAATTTTTTTAAATATAACTTAGACACACTTGGACATAATTAATCATAAACTTTTTATTTAAACACTTTATTTTATTTAGACACTTTCAAACATGTGTGACATGTGTCGGACAAGTGTTTTCATATGTTAGTATCTGCAATGTATCGAACAGAAAGAGACACCATGATCTCATAAAGTGCCACTAAAGAAAATTCTTAATTATGATTTTTGCCAAAAACATAATTTAGGATTTATACGTAGTAACTCAACACACTATATTAGTAGCCTTAGCTTAGACGAATTTTTTCCTGTAAATTCTGTCTAACCGTTGATTTTAAAGCTTTAAACAGAAATCCAAAAGTAGAAATTCATTCGGATTAATTGTATTTTAAATGACTACTATTTGCATATTTTGTAGGATGTGTCATTTTCTGTCTTCCTCCAATTATAGATTAATAACTCAGATCATTCTATCAAGGATTTTTGTCAAATCATTATAAATTGCCTATAATAATAGGCATAGCAATTTTTTTATTAGTGAGATAAAATAGAAGACACAAACGACAAAATAATTTTGTTCTATTTTATATGCACATTTTTCACGCTTCATGTCTTTTCCAATCCTCGACTCTCGGAAATTCTTGACCAACAATGAAAAATTATATCAATAATTCATTCAAATATTTTTTACTCAAAGAAAGATAATTTCTTTAACAAAAAACTTTTTATTCATAAATTCTTATGCATCATAACTTCGATCCATAAACAATTTTATACATAACTCATTTGAGCTCATATATTTCATTTGCACATAGTTATTGCCTTTATATAAACACTCTACAACTCTACAGGATAAACATATGTGTAGTGTACAAATCATTTAGACAAACTTTATCACTTAATAAACCTTATCAACTATTAGTGTTATAATTTTGGAGCCATAAACTTTTTTTCTTAACAACATGCTTAGTTGTAATAAGATAAGATAAATATTGATGACTAGTGAATTGATAATCATGCCACAATTCTTGATTTCTTTGAATAAGGAATAAAGCAATTTTTGACTTTTCTTAACTTGATTTAAAAAATATCTTAACAAAAACTAAATAGGCATGCTTTTATACTGTGATATTTGTGAATATATATATAGTTCATATAAGGCCCATAAGAGGGTGTTTGGGACCGTGTCCCTCACTAAACCCTTGACGAGGCCATCAATCCAACCATTGGAACACCCGACTCACTTCATCTATCCTTAAATCTATCATTTGAATGAAATTTCATTAAAGCATGCAACTCAAAGATGACAACATATATAATCATACTCATATACCTTAATTTACTCTTTTTTCTTCTTTTGTTTTTCATTACAAAGATCAACAAAGGGGCAAGGCAATAAATAAATCATTAGAAATAGCAGTCAATCAATGACCACCTTATTTCACTAGAGCATCTCTTGCAATCGCACCACAAACACAAAGTACACAGAAGGGTAACAGATAAGAAAAGAAACATGCAGTGCATCAAGCATAAGCTCGGGCATGGTCCTCCCTCTCCTCCGAAGTATCATCAGGCCCTGGGAAAAAGAAATTCTCATCTCTGTTGAATACTTCATCCACCCTATCTGCAGGGGAGTTAAAGGCCAGTTCCTTCGCTTCCTTGTCCAATGCTTTCACCACATTCTTCTTCCCTGTATATACACATTATATTGGGCAACAAAACTCATTACACAACATAACTAGTAGTACACCTCAATTGAGGACAAACAAAAGAGCAACAAAGCAATCACACAATACGACCAATGAGTACAAATAACGTTTATCATATATGCATGTTCTGTGTACCTGCAAATGTGAGGATCTTGTTCCCTCGCGCATTAACCTCAAAGCAAAGGATTTGTAGGTTGTTGTTCTTGGAAGCCACAACCAAGAATGGATGCCCGGCCGGAACAGCAATCGCCGCCCCTCGCCCCAAGTGAGCACTGAACCTATGATATGAAGGGCTATCCTTCCCTCTGTGAGAGGAGGATGAGGAGACGTGTGGGCACACAATCTCCATATACCCTTCCCCATCGGTTACAAGGCACATCTTGGTTGCCCTTGTCGCGTAGAGAGGTGCCGTCATAGACCCCTATCAATCAAAGCCATCAAGAATTCAGCATTATTGAGAAAATTCTTGGTCATTGTTCATCATAAAGATTTGCATTCATCACTTATGTCATTATGATTACTTTGGTGATGTTAGTGAAGCTGAGAATGAGATTGAGGTCTTTGAGCCTTGGTTCTTCAGCAGTGGATTGATAGAGACTACCATATTGGTTGGAGATAGTTGGATTCTTGCCCAACAACTTGAATGGACCATCACTTTGGACACCAAACGGCCAAATTACTCTCTTCACCTTGCTAAGGGATTGCACTTGATCTTTGGATATCTTGAAAATGCTTCCCTTGTCCTGTTCTTTGAAAATCCCCTTTAACTTGTCCCTTGGAGTCTGAATTAGTAAAACAAAATTAATGTTAAATAAGATGGGAAAAACATAGAAAAAAAATGTAACGGTATAATTTGATTAATTTAAGGGTGTAAAGGCTCTACCTTGAGTGCAGCTTCTAGTACTTTCCAGCTGAATGACGTGAGAAATGATTTTGGGTCTCTGCCTCCGGGCCCATAAAATGCCTACATAATCACAATATCTCTTGATTAGTAGTCATCGTTTTTTCAAGATGCTTAATTAAATGTCTCTTTTTTTTTCATTGCTTTTTTTAGAAGAGTTTAATTTCTGTCTACGGCTAGTGTAAAGGTTTAGTACATGGTCAACTAATCAAATCTTGTCACATGAGTTTAAATGTTTAACTTTCTCTCTCTCATTCAAAAGTCATGCATATAAAAAAATTTTATTGGTTAAGAGTGTAAAAAAAACTTTACGGATAGAAATTAAACTCCTATAGTCACTGCTCCTTGTCTATCGCCACTCCTTCTTAACCCTTCTATCTAATGTTTCTTCTAATATGCCCTAACTTACTTTTCTTAATTAACTAAATAAAAATGTTTAATTACACTAATTTTTATAAAATAAGTTAGATTAAATTTTTAGTAAAGTAAATAAAATAACTTCAATGCAACTTATATTCAGGGCCATGATAATTAAAAAAATAGTTTGAAGAATTAATTTAATATTGATTTTAGATATTGTCGAAATATAATATTTCGTAGAATTTTAAGGATGTTTTATTATCACTCCTTTCTCATTACATTTTAATTCATTTATCAATGATACTTTTTCCCTTCCTATAGAAGGAAATGTCAAAAAGATAATAGGAGAAATGTCAAATTGGTTCATTTGAGGATTTTGATGTTTTATTTTGAGAATTTTTCCAAGAAACTAACCCCTATTTTTTTGTAGTTTCTTACAAGATTTATATATATTTTTTAGTATTACTCTTTTTTGTTTCTACGTAACTACTAAGTATTTTATATTTTATTATAATATTACTTATTTAAAATAAAAATCAGTATAGAGTACAAAATATGAGAAGTGAAAATTGAATTTAAACTCTAATACATTTTTTTAAGTATCATAACAATAGACATAAGTATTATTTAAATTATTTTATCAAATTTTTTATTAAGTAAATCCTTCAGCAGATTAAAAAAAAAGACTATGAATTTTTAAAAATATCCTTTACATTCGTAATTAAAAAAGAGACATCATTATATTTTAATTGAAGAAAAGACAATTTAGATTTTACGAGAACCCATATATTTCAAGTAGAGTGAATTAAATGCAACCATTCACTATTCCATTTTTTGTTTTGTAACTACGATAGTAACAAAAAAAAATATTATTCAAGTTATTCCATCTAATTTTTAAGATTAAACATATCTAAGTTTGTCATTACATTAAATACTGCATTTCATTTCGGAACATGTGGTTGTTGGAAGAGAGAGTAGAAAGGTAACCTGAAACTGGCCAGGTGTGGAGAGTGGTATAAGGAAGTTGGCAAGGAAGAGCCTCTGATTCTCATCTCTGTTAACAACATAAATTGGGGTGCCAGCTGCCACCCTCATGACCTCTCCTGCTTCAAGGCTGAACCTATCAGTCGTGTCTTCCATCACCAACCCAATTGTGGCTCGCCCTGATAAACCCAACATCACAAAACTATTTTTTTGATTCATTACTTATGCATAAGAGTTAAGAGATGAGTGCGTGCATACCCTCTACATTGAACACGACCATCTCGGAATCAAAGTGGCATGGGGATACGAAGGTGTGGCCCTTGGCCTCCAAAGTTGCCAGACGGAAGTTCCCAATGCCGCGGAGGAGTTTCGACCTTGTGAATTTTGGGAGAACCCTCACTCTGCCGTCCTCTGTTTCTAACACGCTCTCAAAATCGCCATCTTCAAATGTGAAGGGATTCTCCACTTCCTCCTCCTCTTCTTCCTCCTCTTCATCCTCCTTCTCATGCTCTTTCTTTCGGCGAGTTTCCTCTTCTATCACCCTCTCTCGCTCTTTCTTCATCTGATGGTACCTCTCGCAGCTTTGCAAGCATGCTCTCTTGTCGCTCTTGCTGTATTGCTGCTGCTGCATGCACTGATGCTTGCACGTTTTCAGCTCTGGATCCACCTCTTCTTCTTCTTGCCCCGCAGCTATGCGGTTGGCGCATAAAGCTAGCGCCATGAACAAGAATATGGCCAGAACAAGCTTGGTTTTGATCGCCATGACCAGGTGTTGTTGAGTCTTTCTTTGCTTTGATTTTTAAAGGGTGTCATGTGTGGACGCTGCTGCAAAGTGTCGTTTGCATGCAGAGATTATGATATGATGGATGGGGTTTGTAGGGATGCAGGGAATGTTGGGAATGGGATATTACATGCAGGTGGACGAGTGTCACCTTAGGTGGCACAAAATTGGAACCAAAATCATCAACAGATTGCCAGCTAGTGTAAGGTACAAATATTCTTAGCGGTGTAAGGAAACGATTCTCTCTACCATCTACTAACTTCATGTGAAAATGGGCTCACTTTCACAATTGTCAGTATTCAAAATAATTTGTTATCGATGAAAATGTTACAATATTATATGCTATGTTCTTAGCCGCATTGTGTTCCGTGCTTCATAGGTGTTAACTGTGAAGTTACTATGAAACCCGGCAATGTTTATATGATCACAGGGAGACATAGCTTCTCCTTTGGAAATGCTCACGCTTGCTCTCCATGTATGTCTGTCTGTCTGTCGTAAAATACCCAAAGCTTCCATTTTGGGCACATATTATGCATTTACCTTTTAATTATTCATTCATATTCAACCTCGGTACACTTGAAACTAACACTGTAAATGCAACTTAACTCAATTTCAAAAACTGATGAACAAGTGCATGTTACTTCTCAATAATTCTTCAGAATTGGTCCACTGCTTACAGCCATTGCATAATTATACAACATGAATAGCATCAAGTATGGAGGGACACATGATTTTGAAACCTTCCGGTTAGCAAACTTACACACACAAACCATATATGCAGTATAAACCCAACTCCACCACTGAGAGAACCATTTCAGAGCCCGGAAGCTATTTATATTCCTCACCTTTTTTGTTCTACCACTCCTCCTTTTGTCTCAGTTTCTGTAGGCCAGCAAAGAATATAGCTCTTGCATGCTTACAATCTGATACTGCTCAGTGGCAACTACCACTTACCACTTCCAAGGATGCTGGGGGATTCAGGCCATTCCATTCGAGAGAAATGTTTTGAGTTTCCTAACTAGTTAGCCTAATTATTCTCCTAACAACTTCTGTGATTAACACTTTGGCAATAATATTATCATTTCTTCCTATTTTGCCCCCCAAAACTGCCAAGTGTTTTCATGGAGTTGTTAAGAGGATAATTAGGCTAAATAGTCGGGAGGCTCAAACATTTCTCTTCCATTCAGATATATCATCAACTATCCTAAAGTGCATACATCCTCTTGTATTCACTGTTTAAAATCTCTTGGTCTGATGCATGCGACATGGAGAACGAACGGCTCTCCGATCTCAATTTTGTCTCCTCCATCCTATGCAAAATGGCACAATAACACATGGAGCCAATTGTAGAGAGCATTATCAAGCTTCCAATCACCGTCGCGTATATAGCGAGCCATCTGGAGTGTGATCCCACCACCACATATGTGAGAGAAATGAAGGCAATGGAAATGAAAAGGCAAGCCATCCACATGAGCTTGTTTATGACAAAAACAAGCTGCTTCTTCGCTTTTTGCTCGATCACAACCACCGATGTTTGAACCACCACAACTGCCAGAGAGATGAATAATGCCAGGCTATCAAACACAAAAAAAGTTAAGAAAGCTGCATTATTCGCTATATTTGCCTGTCCAAGTGTAAGGCCCGGGGTAATCGCCTCGACATATTGACCAGGGACTGTGAAAATGGCTGCAAAAGCAACTGTAGCAATGAGAACAGCAACAACAGTAGCAGAAGTTATAGCATTGTTTAGGCCACTAATATGGAGTTTTTTCAGCTTCTTTGCAATTTTTTGGACCTTCGCTCCAGTCTGACGAGTCTGTTGGAGTTGGGACTGCACATCATGCTTTATGTCACTGACGGTCTGCTTTAGTTGCTTTGATGGATTTGGTGGTTTCCCTTGGTCAGTAGAATTGGCAGCCCCGGCACCCCTCAATATAGAGACAAGTTCCGGTGTTCCAAATTTTTCTGCAACATCAAGAGGAGTCTCTCCAGCCTTGTTAGTAGCATTGATATTGATACCCTCCATAGATAACAAGCAGCGAACATTCTGCATAACTAACAACCACTTTAGAATAGATATCAAAAGCCATCTGCATTCTTTTTTTGTATCAAGTTTATCTGGCTACTAAATGTAAAAGACGTCAGATGCTAAAGCTTCAGGATTGGGATAATGCCTATTCATAAGATGGCCTTGTGAAATTGTGCTCACGGTTCCGTTCTACATAATTCCAAAAATTATATTGTTTATGCTTTCTCTCAGTTTGCATTCATTCCTTGAGCTTTCAATAGTGTGCGCATGCTCTCTTTACATAAATGGGCATATCAAGTAAGATGCATAGTTTATTCTGAGAGGTGAAGGAGCAAATCTTGGTAATTGAACCATACACGGATGCTCAAAGATTGAGGTTACTTAAAGATCCAATTATCACTTAAAAAAGTAAGGAACGCAAAACCAACAAAGTAAGACTCTTAATAGAATCATAAAGCTATCTTGTGGCCAGGGTGATGCAAGACAAATGGGTTTAAGTATAGATGGGTATTCTTCATGCCTTGTTCAAGAGTTATCTCAATATGATCATCTCACAGAAAAAATGCAAATTTTGGAGGAAACTGTATTAGCAACGAGGGAAATGAAGTAAACCATGTTAGAAGTAGAACACAAAGCAAAGTAAAAAGCTCCATGGCAGAAGCTACAAACTTCCAATGACAGGGGCGGCCCCACGGTGTTAAGCAGCTCTCTCAATACAGGGAACACCCTGATCAAGAAGTGCCTCTAGCTTCCATTCACGTGGGAGAGGAGGCCAATCAATAGCTGCAATGGCCACCAAGGGCATGCCCTCAAGGTTTGGTCCTACCGCAAGGATTGTGACAAGTAATGCATTCCAAATGGAGCTCCAGAGGTTGCATAAAAGGGTGCTATCCTGGTAGAATGGCCACAACAAGCTAAGATTAAGGCCTTGTAGGGGGATTTGTAAGATAAGACATCCAGTGAAATTTGGACGTTTAAGCCTAGACTGTGCAGAAAAATACAGAACAAGAAAAAACAGCGATGGAAGATGAGTAGAAAGTAAGGGTAGTTAAACAGGTGAAGTTTGACCAAGCAAGAACCACAAAATAAGGGTTCAAATGGGGGTTCAACCTTGCAAAAGCAACAAATTTGCCTGAAAAAAGATCCAGAGAAAGAATGAGATTGGTTTATATATCAATTGTGAAGAACAATTCATCAAAGTGCACAACTATCCGTTGGGAGAATATCACCAGGATAGCTAGTTGCTGTGATCTCAATGATAAGGCCCTCGTCAAGCCCAAGGCCAAGGGAGAAACACTGTAACAATGTTAATGAAGTGAGAGGAGGTATGCGGCTAGCATGGTATTTGAAACACAGAACTTATGGTGTATATGAGTTTGGATATTACCTAGTGGTAGTTCTTTTGTAATTGTCCTTATCATTCCCTTTAGTTATAATTAAATGGCAGGTTTGTAGTTTTTTGGGTGTCAATTAAATTTGCAGTTGAGTACTTTTTGTTTATACAGTCCACTAGTTATTTCAAATATTGTCTGAACAAGTGCCGTTGTTAGATAACAAGCAAGCAAACTTAGTAAATTGTGCCTAAAAACTAGGATCATCGATCAAACAAATCAAACTTCAAGACTAAATTCTTTTGTCAAACAACATAATTTACATTGATTTTAGATGGCACTAAGTGATAAACATAAACATCCAAGCTTTAATCCCACTAAGTGAGCAAAGACAGCGGGCTGGAGGGGAGTCATGACCCCCCAAGCCTCCACAATACTTGAAGGATTTTAGATTACATTGCAAAATTTAAACATTTCCATTTATTTAATGTTTGGCCGCTCAAAAAAGTGTAAAATGAGCCCAAGTTGAATTCATCACTTCGTCTTGGTAAGTGAGGTCACTACCAAAATCCTAGTACACTTCATAGCATTGTGCAAACAAGAAGAAAATAGAATTAAAAATTTAATGATGGCATGCTAATTTTTTGTGTTTTTCTAGTTTCTGTCAATTTCTAATCTGCAAGAGCAAGTATTAGACATGGATGTACATTCATCCCTAAAAAGAAATGGAGGTTTAGTTTCTAAATATTTAGGATAATGAGTTTTATGTAGAGTGAATTGTGGTAAAAGAATGAGGAAAAACCTGAGTTCGGCCCTTCTTTATGGCAATATGCAATGCTGTATTTCCTTTATTATCCTCTAGACTTAAAACTGACGGGTCAGGTTTTACCAATTCCACCAAAATTTCTTCATTTTGCCCTTTCACAGCCATGTGTAGTGCAGTTTGACCTTTCTTATCAGTCCTAAATCCAGTCGACGGATCCTTGCTTAGTAAGGCTTTCACAACTTCCAAATGTCCCATTCTAGCCGCGGAGTGAAGGACAGTCTTACCATTATTCCTGGCTATTTTTGCAAGGTTTGAATCGGATTCCAATAGGAGATTAACAACATCAATATGACCTTGAGTTGCGGCTGTGTGTAAAGCAGTTGAATTGCACAAATCTGTGGTCATGGCCAAGTTGGGAAAGGAGTGCAGCAGTTCTCTCAGCACCTCTGCAACATTCTTTTTTTCTCAGTCAGAGCTATAGTGAGAGACACGGAATAACAGACATGCTATATGTATTTTGTGAAAAATATCTTTGGTACTCCTTGCTTGGGCTTCTAACCCATGATAGTGAATCTGAAACTTAACCAACACAACGATCTGGAAGATAATGCAGCAAAACCATTGAAGCCATATTTAAGTTTGTAAATTCATAAGGACTAAATAGGTTCTTTGGTCCCTTATCTTTATTTGTTTATTCAATAGTCTATTACATTTTAAATCGGTATCAATTTGGTCCCTCAATCCAAAAACTAACAAAAGATGCTTACGTAACACAATTCATGGAAGATCCATGTGTATGTCATGTCAGCATGTTATGTTAGTTTATTGACAGAGGGACTAAGTTCATACCAATTTAAAACGTAAGGGAAGAATTTTACAAAACTAAAGATAATGGAAAAAATTAAGGGGAAAAAAAAAAGATAAGAGACCAACAAGTATATTTTGCCATTAATAAACTACTATTTTGAAGATTAGATCAACATGTCAATTTACTAACAAGTTACAATAGTACAACTGGCTGTCTACCACCCCTAACTTCATTTATATTTTCTTCATTTTGAATATGCATAAAGACAGGTGCAAAGGCGGGAGGGAGGGAGGGAGGGAGGGAAGGAGGGAAGAAGAAATGAATAATTCCATGACAGTTTCCTATAACTTTTTCATAGAAATCAAATGTTGACATATTCAAATTCCTTACAATTCAAGCAAAATTATGGTACGCATTCAAATCCCTAAAATCTCAAGCAAAATTATGGTAAGGGACTGATAAAGGACCA
This sequence comes from Nissolia schottii, assembly GCA_003254905.1. NCBI lineage: Eukaryota > Viridiplantae > Streptophyta > Magnoliopsida > Fabales > Fabaceae > Nissolia > Nissolia schottii. The sequence continues at coordinate 121,152 of QANU01014009.1, forward strand.
GACGGATTTCAGGTTTTTGGTTTACATCTTAAGTAATTTAGAGGCGATGAATAAGACACACCTAAACACAGTCTTTCTAGAGTATAAAGTTACGTCCGTTGACCCAGTAAAACTGTTCGAAACAAAAGCCAAAAACCAAAAACCAAAAACCAAAATCCAAAAACAGGGGAGATTATAAGGTTAGGCATAAACATAATGCCCTGTTGTATCTTACCAAGATGGCCTTGCTTTGCTGCAACATGAAATGCATCATAGCCATTTCTGGCCACAATTGAAGCAGTTTGAAGGTCCAAGTACTTGAATAACTCACTAACAACCAAAGCGTGCCCATTTTCCGCTGCGACATAAAGAGGGGTCTCCCCCTCGAGGTTTTGCTTCGACAACAAATCCTTCAACTCATGACAAGCCCAATTTTCAATTATCTCTTTCACTCTACTCAAGTTCCCCGACCGAGCCGCCAAATGAATCGGCAAGTCGCCGCGTTTCCCGGGCGACTCCTTGCTCCTTCTCCTCTCGCCTCCTCCCATGAAGCTGAGCTGCTTCTCCATCACGATGCGAAAACTCTTCTGTTTCTCCATAAATCCGCGAAAACTCTTCTGTTTTTCCATCACCCGCCGGAAACTCTGCTGCTTTTCCATTGTAGGTGCCCGAAAACTGTTCTGTTTCTCCATAATCACTTCGAAGATATTCCCTCTGACAAGGCCATCACAATTAAAATCCGCTAATTAGACTCACAAAAACGAATAATATGGTTTTCAACAACTTAATCAATTACTCAATTGAACCAATTAATTAAGTCATCAACACTCCAAAATAGTACCAACTGCCAAGAACAACAAGCATAAAACAAGAGCAAAATCTACCTTCTAATTCTATTTCTATAACTTGGTTAATGAAAATACCCAAATACTGGAAATAATTCCCAATACCTTGAACTTGATGCTGAGATCGGGAACCCCCACAGCACATCTGAAAGCCCAGAAATCGATTTCCACAAGCTCAAGACTAAGAATTATCAACTGTACAGAAGCTCAAACGCAGAGGATCATTTGAGAGTTGAGAACCACATGCCATCAAAAAAAAAAAAAAAACACAATTTTTGGGAGCAAAATTACTACTACCTCAATAAGCGAACAAGTAATTTGGTTTATCCAGTGGTGCTGGTTATAGATAGGAGCATAAACATCATCAGGTAGCTAGGACGATTCATCGTTAAGCTAGTTTCTTCCCTTTTCTTGTAAGTAAAAATGTTATTAAAACATATGTGATATTTTTTGTTTTGGCTGAGATTTATTTTTATGAAGGGTCCATGGCTGCGGTTATATTGAAATTTTTTTGAGATATCAACCAATTTGCTTTATCTATCCGCACATGATTTATACGTTGTATTATCTCTTAAAACATATTTATATAATTTTATCAACGAAGTTTTTGTATAATTAATTATTTTTAAGCATTTGATAGGTGATTTTGAAGCCTGAAAGATGGCTTATTACTATTGATAGGATGCACCTCACAGAGAATAAAAGAAAAAATATTTATATAATTTTTCCAATGAATTTAAATGCGTTCTTAATTTTTCTTTTTCAATTTATTCTCTGATTCTCTCTCTTCAATAATTTATAATTATAATAACAGCACTTTATATAAATTTATGGTTTTTTTTGTTGTCTTCGGACATCATTGTCGAATCTATGAAATGATAAGCAGAAGATATTATAAATAAAATTTTAATTATTATTATCATAACAATATTCTTACAAATTTTAATTACTATTCATCTGTGTGCATCAATAATGATTAAAATTACAAGGCAAATGAGTGTCAACTAGTGTAATTTTGCAGTGTGATATTCATATTTTCAAAGACTTTATCCTCATTATAAATCATTTTTGATTGAAAAGGGTTACTTACACTAAAGTGAAAAAGGGGTTATCTTTGATTGAGTAAAATGTCATCGGGTAAAGTATAGTTGAGTATCACCGTCAAGATGCCAACTTCCGAAAGATGTGAGTCGTGATAAATAATGAATCTTATGTTAAAAAACTTTTATAAAGATGTAGACTCTCTCACTATGATAATCATTGTTTGGGGCGTGATTCTCTCAAACGTAATCGATATACATAAATGGTATGTTTAAATTGAATTAAAAAAATACTTATTTTACTTATATTTTTAAATATATCTTTCTATTAGAATTTTATTTTATATTTATAAGGTATTTTTACTAAAAAAAATTATAACTTCATCCAATTTTTATAAAAGTAAAACCTATAAAAAAGTGAAATTTTACTTCATTTAAAAAATAAATTTTATAAATTATATTTAAAACTTATTATTATTTTAAAAAATATTTTTTAAAAACTAATTCAAACGAACAGGAAGCCAAAAAAATTTGATTTAAAATTTTAATTTTAATTTATATACATTGACAATCATTTTATCCACTTATATCCAATAAAATTTGACTTAAAATTAATGTATGTCAAAAGGATTTATTGTAAAAATAAAAACGCATATACAAATGATTTGATTTGTTTCGACGATGCATATTTAAAGTTAATACTTTTTTTTTGGACATATTTATCAAAAGAAAAAAATAATTGACATAAAAGAAAAAGCTGTAAATAAATATCCTTTTGATAATTTTAACATCTGAGTAAAAGCAGTGTGGCGGCTGCTGGATCGAGGCGTAGGAATTTGGATAGGGAAGGGATGACTCCATCGTTGCCCTTGCCTTCTCCCTTTCCCTTCATTTCCATCAAACCAAACCCTATCTTCTTCTTCAATGGCTTCTGTTACCCTTCGTCATCTCAGATTCAGCCTGGACCCAGGCCTTTTCTCTCAAGGCGGAGGATGGTATCTCTCTCTCTCTCGTAACCTATCATTTTTATCTTTTCATTCAATCCCTGCGAAGCATTTCAGATACCTCATTTTGTGCGTGTGTGTGTTTTTTCTTGGTAAATGTCTTTGGAGTATGTTGTGTTAGGCTTTCATGTTTGGTTCCCCCGCTAACACCAGTTGAGCAGAAGGAGCACCAGTAGAGGAACAATTTTAATTGGTTTATTGTTTCTCTTCACATTAGAAAAGTTGTTGCCTTGTGACCTAGAGGTCAAGGGGTTGGAATACTGGCAACAATATCTCTGTTCGCCAGTGTAAGATTGCGTACACGCTCCACCAGTGGGAGCCTCGTGCAATGGGCGGCTGTTACTGTTTTTCTTCACATTCTGTTTTCTCGACAAGTTTAGATTACTGAAAGAATGATGCAAGCTGGTAAAGGTGAAAAGGGGCTCTCAAGGCGTTAGGGAATTAGCCTTGAGGCGAGATATGTCACTATTATCCATGAATCTATGATATAAAATAAGCACTTCATAGTGATGATCAATCATTACAATCATTGCCAATGAGTTCTAGCTCAATTGGCATTAGTCTCCCCCTTCCCTAGAGGTCTTGGGTTTGAGTCTCTCTAATGTGACAATTAAAAAAAATCATTAAAATCATTTGTGAATCCAGATAATAAGTTGACTATAAGATTTAAAGGCTAGAATTCATCACCAAAATAGATGTATGACAGCGTTAAAGTTCCTACAATTCCTAAAGTTCACCCCAATAAATCTAAAAAAAGTCTAGGAGTGCATCTCGACGCCAGATTTAGTTTCATAGTTGTCACCATTTCCATCTCTTCTTTAATTGGATTTGTATCTTTCTTCAACATCTTCCATTTCTGAGTCAACCTCTTAAACACTAAGAAGTGACTTCAAGCCTTTTGTTGTAGTTTTGGATTTTAATTAACCTAAAAAATTCCCTAAACTTAATATCAAAATATTTTTTCTCTAATTGTGACTCAGGCGCTCTAGGCAAGTACAGTAATAAAATGATAAAAGCACCATTGAGGCGGAAAAAAAATGCTTGCCTAGTTGAAGAGGCGCGCCTGAACCTGTGTTAGGCATGAGGCATTGTAGCACCTCGCCTTAGCGCCTCAGGTGTGCTTTTCAGCTCCTTTGACTACACCAGGATGATGGCAGGCCAATTTTGATTCCAAGTGTAGCACAAGGTTTTGCAATAATATTAATGCAAGCTATTTTGTAAGCCACGCCTTTTGATGTGCGTTATGTAGCATCTCTATGGTAAAGGAAGTTTATCACTTCAAAATAAGCGGAAGAAATGCAAAACCTTTCAACAAAAGATCAAGGAAACTGCTCATTGTATCTGCCAAACATTTTTCATTTGAAATACTCAAATCAATGACTGAAACTTGTCTCCTTTACTATTATTAAGATCGGCAATTCCTTGTGTCAAGTTGCTGCCGGAAATGCAAGTAGGATTTTTTTTTTTTGGTTTTTACTTTTGTAGATTTATGCTTAATCAGGTTGGCGTCAGCTTATCTTTTTTCTGACTCATGGCAACCTTCATGTGAATCAATTTGGTCAATTGACATTCCTTTATGTGGTGTCTAACTGTCTATATTGTCATTTGATGTGAGCATTTGATGTGAGCTCGTGTGATCTTTATCTTGTATGATTACTACTCCTTGTGAGCAGTTGTTTTTCACTAATTTTTACTACCAGGGACTCTGTTTTTATGTACTGGTATAGTGGCTTTATGGACATATAAGGAGAGACCAAGACAGATACAGTGAGGAATACGAAATGGAGAGTGGGATACGTATGTTGGGTTTTGATGAAGATGCAGGCTCACAAATTCCAACACAAGCTCAATCAGTTGTGCAAGGATCAGGGGCAGTACTGGCGTCAGAGTTGAAGCCTGTTCCTGAGGTTGATTATATACAGGTATCAAACACTTTGCTTCAAATCTTAATTTATCTATCTGAACTATTAATTGCAAAATCTAACTAATGTTATTAGAGCCATAACAAGGATTCTTTTGATAGTAGTATGTATTCTTAATGTTCATTAAGTATTTATATAGACACTTGTCTTTTTTGGCAGGAATTATTGGCCATTCAACAGCAAGGGCCTAGATGTATTGGCTTCTTTGGGACACGAAACATGGGATTCATGCACCAGGAACTAATTGAGATTCTTAGTTATGCTATGGTTATAACTGTAAGATGCTGTTACTTCTATCCACCATATCTTAAAATATGATCTCATGCTTGCTTGTGGAGCATATTATATGCTGCTGCAGTACAAGTACTTTCAGTCTTCTGTTGTCAAATTCCACAGTTGTCTCTTATGATTCCACATGTTTTGTTCCTTTAAAATCTGTAGAAGAACCACATATATACCTCTGGAGCATCTGGGACTAATGCTGCAGTCATTCGAGGAGCCTTAAGGGCAGAGAAACCAGAGTTGCTTACTGTGATATTACCTCAAAGTTTAAAAAAACAGCCTCCTGAGAGCCAAGAGCTATTATCAAAAGTAAGGTTTAAGTACAGTTTCTATACATTTCACAGTTCCTCTTTTTGCAAATTAATATTTTTCAAATGCTTTCCTTATGGTTATTCTTTAACCTGGTAATAGATTTTTGTATTGAACATTTGCTCCTTTTTCTCTATTTCTCTGTGCTTTCATCAGTGCGTATCTGATTTCTTTAATCTCAATGAACAAAATATATAGCTTTTGTTTTAATTAAGATGTGCAGGTGATTATTTGTTGACATGATACATTTACACCATCGAATAAGTTCTATTAGAAAGCTATTTGAATCAATCTAATCGTTGAGTTATACCTATTTATGATATTGATCTTGCACACTGAGTTTTATAAAATTTAAACAATTTACAAGTATGAGGTCAATTGTTGGTAATAATTTTATTTATTTGGAAAAGCATTTATAGATTAAGGGGAAAATGGTAGAATTTTGCCAAAGATGGTTTGTACATGTGCAAAAAAGAACCAATAGAAGCCTCATTTTATTTGCATTTGGGTCCTTTAGGGTATGTTCTATCCACACACAAAAAAGATTAGAAAATATAAGGACTAAAATAAGTGTAAAACATGGGACCATACCATAAGTACAGGGACCTAAATCTAAAATTGTGAAAAGATGGATACCAAAATAGGAAGGAAAAACTGTGACTAAATTCTAAATCAAGTGAAACCTAAGGACCATGTATTTAGTTTAACCCAAACAAGAACATTTGAACAAGTCACTTCCTTAGAATGTGAACAAAATTACTTAGGTTGTTTGATCAAGCAGTTCTCAAGTGTTCTTTTTACCTGGTTTTGGAAGAAAATGCTTTTAAGTTTGACTGGGCAACACTCCCCATTCTTTCAATTATGGGTTGTGATTTCAATGATTTGTTTAATGCGCAGGTGAAAAATGTGGTAGAAAAGCCTCATAATGATCATCTACCTTTACTAGAAGCCAGCAGGTTTATACTACATGCTCTTTCTTCTCATCCTTCATTTTATTTTTGAAAATAAATTACATCAAAGGAATGAGTATGGGCCAGTTTGGATTGACTTTAAAAAAGTACTTATTTTACTTATATTTTTAAGTATAGCTTTTTGTTAGGAGTTTTATATTACATTTACGGGATACTTTAAAACCACACCTTTGTCTACTTTTTTTAAGAAGTGGAACATTCCAAACTTAAAAATAGAAGTGGTATTTTACCTTGTTTTTGAAAGAGTATTTTTTAAAATTGTATTTTAACACTTGTTATTTTTTTGAAAAGTGTTTTTATAAGCTAATCCACACAGGCCATTATGTATCCCGTTAAGCGTAGCCCAAGTTTCAAGTGAATGTTGCTTTTGTTGTATTGGTGTTAGAGCTAATTGAGACATGTTTGAATACTGTTATAATCTAATCTGTAAGCCTATCCATATTCACGCCGTGTGGAAGGAAAATATGTAGATTTTAAGAATCTTAGGCTATGTTTGGATGAATGGCTAAGGAGGGAATGACTTATTTCATCAAAAGTGTGTTTGGATATAATTTTAATGGAGGGTGTGGGATGGACAATGAGGTTCGCCTTGTCCCTCCTTGGCCACTCAAACTCCCCATTTTTTGTCCATTCATTTGTGGAATCAAGGAGAGATAATGCTTCATTTTTGTTCTATCCGTCGTTAAACTTGTCACATATCCAAACTAGCTTGATTTAATCCTCTCCCTTCCTAGTCCATTAATGGTCATGCCCTCCCATCATCTCAAAAACGCCCAAACATAGCCTTAGAACGCAGGATTAATTTTATGTTTAATATAGCTTCTTTGACATGACAATTTCAACATGCAATCTAATTTGAATTTGATGAATAAGCTTGGTATTATATAGCTGCAATATTTGGAAATTATTTTTTATTCTAGTGTGTCAAATGCAGGTTATGTAATATGGACATCATTTCACGCGTGCAGCAAGTCATTTGCTTTGCTTTCCATGATAGTAGGTTGCTTATGGAAACTTGTCAAGAAGCTAAAAATTTGCGGAAGATTGTGACTCTCTTCTACCTGGACTAAAGACATTTTCATGCCTGTCTATACATTATTTGTTAGTCATTGGGGGTTAGAAGAGAGGAATACTTTTTTTTTTTTTGGGTTTGTAAATTATATTATTGAATTGATTTGACTTGCTTCGTAAAGCTTTCAGTTTCAAAGGGAATCTGAAATCACTCTTGAAGTAACAGCTTCCATGTTTTGAGGGCGAAATACAGTTTTTATTTTCTTTTATGAAATGCGATTGCGGACATAGGGATGGCAAATTTCAGTGGAAGGTTATAAAGGCTATAACAGTATCTTAGATGAGAAATACTTATTTACATACTTTTGGATCACATTTAATGCATGATTTAAGAATCTTATTAATCATTGATTTTAATGTGTAATTGTTTAAAAAACATGTACCATATCAAGAAATTAATAATTGACAAGGTTTCTACACCATATATTAGATGTGGTCTAAGAACATGTAAATATTTTTTATTTTAAGATTGAGGATAGTTGATCTAGTAACATCACGGTATATTTTTTTATACTCCTAAATGATTCCCCCCCCCCCTCCCGTACCATTCTTCCGTAGGGGCATGATCATTTTCCCCACCATTCTGCGTGGTGGATCAGGGTTGGTATTCACATGAATGAAGCCATACCAAAAAACTGCAGGTATGATTCGTTATTGCTAGCAACTGGCCTGATGGAACCAATTCAATTGGGTGTTAACGAAGGTGAAATCTAAGTGTGTAAAATTGATTGGAATTCGCATTCCCCCGACCCATTGAAAATCCTCTTGTACTCTTGTACCATATGTCAAAAGCTTATAGACGAAATTATTAGCCATTTTTTGTGCAAAAATCAACAGACACATGACAGTCGTGTTTTCAACGTCTGTGATTCAATATCCCCTAATAAGGCAAAATCTATAATTTTAATACTGCAGGGACAATATTGATTAATGGCGGGCCAATGCCATGATGAGGGTATAGAATTGATGCTTTTTTCTATCATCATTCACCATGTNAAAAAAAAAAAAAAACATTTATCTGTTTTGAGAATTGCTCCAGCCAAACATCCCTCGTATTAGTACTACTACAATCACTCAGTTTCCCGCACCAACATAAACTAAGTACAATACAATATTGTTAATGTATTGATAATTAAACAATATTATGCTATATTAACAGCTACTGGCTTCCCCCGACCCATTGAAAATCCTCTTGTACCATCAGGCATTCGGGGCCCAGGAGGAGGTTGCTTGGCAACAACGACTTGCTCCGTAAATAAAGAATTATTGGCAGGGGGTGTTCCTGAGTGATGATGATTCCCACGATTATTTTGGTGATTATGAACTCGGCCACGTCCCTTACCCCTGCCACGGCCACGCCCTTTCCTCTGCCCATTTTCTTTCTCATGACCAACGTGCTCTTCCTGCCAAATAAAATGGGGTTATGGAGAGGTGAGAGATAATCCAACACCCATTGAATCCCTTTCCAAATTAGCAATAAAACGCTAAGAATTATGAATAAACTGGATAAGCACTGAAGATTTATATGACACTCCATAGACCATCAGTTTCTTTCCAACAAGTTAGCAGTAAAAACTGCCTAAACTATCAGTTGCTTTCCATTTGAACTTTTTGTCTATATAATCACGGAAGCTAACAGTAGATTTTGAGCAGCATACAAAACTTACAAGTCCAAATGACAGAACAGCCTATATCAGTGCTATGTTGTCCAGAAAGTGTTAGAAATATCCATATGACAAACTAAAAGTACAGGGACATTTGTGGCACTGGTGCATGATGGAATAAACATCGTTCACAACATATGTTCAAATCAACAAAGCCAAACTGCCTAGATGACCCAAAGTATATTTTTATGAATTTTACTAACAAGTGTCCTTCATGAGTTGAAAAATCTGTTAAGACGGCTGTAGAACATACGTTTTGAAATGGTTCCCAAGCACATTATTACAGAGAAAGGGACTAGTTTCCTAAGTCAAAAAAAGGATAACAAAGGGAGCAAAAGATGGTAAAAGCGGAAAACTTGCATGCTCTTATTTACTGTAAAGGACCATGTTACGAACAACGATGGAATTCAATCATTAAAATTAACTTGAGATGGTACAGGATCCTTGTAACTATTCACCGTTATGCAACAAAATTGTTTGATATACCGCATAAAGTTATCAATCAAAATAAGCCAGCACTTACCACATGTTCATGCAGTTGAGTATCAGGAAAGGAAGCATCTTCTAATGGTTTCTCATTTGCCAGCTGCTCAGGCACAGAAGTATGATCCTCCCCACAGTTAGCTTCAGCATCAAAGCCCTTCTTTCCCCGTCCTTGAACAGGTTTTGACTGGAAATAAAATATTACGATAAACAGACAATACATCTAAACCATAATGACCACACCTGCTTCTAGTACTATGTATTTCATTATTTGCAGAAAAGGTCATGAGAGATACGATTGTTAATGCCAAAAGTGAAAAAAGAAAGCGACAAGAGTTTACTTCTTTCATCAGGCAGTAAAGTGGTTGTATAAACACAAATTATTGGAGAAGTACTTGCATAAATGGAATGGAGGAAAGTAATTTTTTATCACACACCGTGCGTCGAAGCATTAGACGAACCCGGAGGCCACTTCGCCAATTTCGCTCATCATTCAGCTCAGCAACCTGCCAATGGTTCATAATCTTATCACAATATGGCCAAAAATATCACCCCAGTTTATATCAATCTTATCACAATTGGTACTTACTGCTCTCTCAGCCAGCTCAACGGATTCATATTCAACAAAAGCATGCAACTGGAACAAAAAGTTGTGTTAGATTCAATAAATTACATTCTCTACATTAATTTTCTAAAAGAAAAGAGAGGGAAAGAATTGCATCACTTGTCTGCTCAACTAACATAAATTCAAGTCCAAATTTAAATGTCAACCACCCAAAATGACTGCATGAAACAAAGGTGAACACATCTATACTAATATCAGAGTAAAAGTTGAAGTGCGGTACATCAGTTAAAAATGAAAAACAAATACAGAAGATTATGGCTAAGAACCCATATTTATATTGCAAAAGTCAAAACAACAAAACAGGTCTGAAATCTTATTATTGTCATGTATCCTAGCTCATGGGACAGAAATTGAACACACAATTAACATACCCCAGGAAAATAGTGAGTCATATGGTGCATAACCTCCATCTTACATGGGCAGCATTTAACTTTCCTTTAAATGAATTAAACAAACTAATAAGCATATTTACATACTTCAATTCTATACACAACAACATCACATCACTAATCCATGTCATATACCTGACAAAATTTAAATTGCCGTCAACTACCTAATACAACCCTCCTCTTATGTAAAGATTTGTAACAATACATAATAAAAGCAAAGTTTGATCCATGTGGGAAAAGAAGAAAAGGAGAAAGATAGCTTAATGTTATGAAGAAGAGTGCTTTGTTGGGTGAGCAGACACCCTAGACATAATAAGATTACGAATGAATGCATTAGAGTGGAAGTTGTGATAGCACCAGTTATAGAGAAAATAGTAAAAACCCACCTTAGGTGGTTTGGTCATATGTAATGAATGACTTGTTTTGTGGCATGAGTCGTGGAACGGACATTTTTTTTTAAGGAAGGGGGTGTTACTTCTTTTTTGGACTTCAGGGTGTAATTGTTGAAGCACCCAGAAATATTGTCTCAAATAACATCCGTGGCACCAAATGACCAGACAATACCCTGTTTTAGGGTGAGATAAAGGGGTATGGTACACACAGATGTGATTGAAGCTGAAAGTAACTCACTACTCTGATTTGGAAGAACACTCAACTCTCAACTATAGTTCTCGGAAGTGATCAAAAGACCTTCAGTAGGCAACAAGAATAGCCCCCACAAAGGATTCAAAACCCATTGATAAATCCTTGGTATGTGATGATTATGATGAAAGTCCAGTTCCCCTCCAGGTAAGACACCAACTAATTATAGGCAAGGTCACCTGAACAAAACAACGAAAACCACCACAGAAAAAAAAAAATGTACACAGTTGCTCATGGCGCAGTATAAGAGTGTGGGAGCCAGGACAACAGTACCCACAGAGTAACACTACATCTTCGCTGTATTACCTCAATGTCTGCTATAGGAGATAGTCACACTATCATGGTGGCATTGACGCTTGTCTCCTACTTTCTTGTCGAGAGAAAGCTGCTTAGTAATTTAGTAAACCAATTGGTAGCACTTGGTACCTGACCCAGCATCTCCTTTTCAAGGCTTGATACGCTGCTGAGCGCGTACCTTCATCCTGCATGGCACGGGTTATGAGGCATCCTGAGCATGCCTCCTATTCGCTCCCTCAGAATGCTGCACTCAGGGAGCAGGTCGTCTTGCTGGCACATCCTCAGACGTCTCATACTTTCGACTGTGTTGTGTGGATGTTTTGATCATGTCTTTTAGCTTTACGTGTTTTAAAAGAACATTTTATATCTTTCATATAATGTATTGTAACCTTTTTTTGAATTATGTGACCATTTTATATATTTTCAGTTGAGTTTAATTATATTTTAGTTGTGATTTCAAGATTATTTTGCTTAGTTACATATTTTTACATGTTTGTATTTAACTACGTATGTTTAAATGTAAAACTTAAACTTGGAAACCATACAATGGAGTATAATTAAATGGTCGATTTCACCACTAGAACTGAAATTAATGTATATATTGGATATGTGGGATACTGGGATAGATCGTCATCATGATTTACTCCTGAATCTAATCCATGAAACTTTCACCCCCAATACCATACATACCCCAGACCCAAAAAAATTTATGGAAAAGAACAGAGGATCTTATCTCAATGAAGAAAGCAATAGTAAATGAATTCATGCATGCACGTATGATTACCTTGTTAGATAAAGTTATGCCATCAACTTTTCCCGATCTTGAAGTTGAAGAAGCTCCATTACTGGAGGTTTGAGGAGGACAAGTACGGATAGTCTTCACACTGCCAAATTAAATGGAGGATAACAAGAATTTAAAGTTAAGCTGCAAACATCTAGCACAAAACACTATAGGAAAACAAGTTCTATGACCGGCATCATCAGTGGAAGTTACAAGTTACAATAGTACCTCCCAACAGCAGAGAAAACCTTCATAAGATTCTGATGGCAATGATCCTCAGGTAGGTTTTCAGCTATAACAATGCGAGACTACAACAAAAAATAATCCTAGATGTTAGAGAGAGAGAGAGAGAGAGAGAGAGAAGTATAATTAAGAGCTACATCTTTAACCCTAGTAACATCATTATAAAAATATTAGGAAGATACATGACATGCAGGTTATCAGGTACAGTAGAACCCATTCAAGATATCGTTTGCTGATCAATAACTTGTCTCACAAAAACTAGTCAGTCAAAAAGGTGCAGGTGAAAAATTACTTGTAGCTCTTCTATATCAGACTCAGTCAGGGGATGCTGGCGTTTAACTTTCTTTCCATCTTCACTAACAACCTGGACAAGTCAGCAATGATGCATTTGAAACGAGGAATAAAATCATGAAAAGATATAGACAAAGAGAAACAGATAAGCTCAAGAATACCGATAGTTTATGAGTTAGAAAGTGAAAAAACTTACTAGCTTCGACGAGTTCCTCAAAACAGTTGCAAGTTGGGAGTGGCCAGTTATGAGGGCCTTAATCTTCTTGAAAGATGCAACAACAGATATAGGGACTACAAAATTTTAGAAAAGAATTAGAACAAAATAAAAATAGGTCATACCAAAACTGAAACAGAAATTTCGCCAATCCCATTCGTCTCTTTAAAACGAAGAAAGAGGGAAGGTCAAAAGGAAGCAGAATAAAAAGTTTTGGCTCATAGTAATTCAGCCACAAGTGAAAAAGAAGGAAACTGAAGATATCTTACCAAAACCTTCAGGATCTTTGTTGATGAACCTCATCAAATGATCGGTGGTAGCTAGGTTTAAATCACTGAAATAATACTCCACCTAGAAATTATTATGTAAACCATCAAAACCAAAACCCTAGTCATGTGATGCATGGAGTCAAGAAAATCAAAGCGTAAAATAAAAGTTATAGAGATGCGTCAAAAACATTTGAACTTCCCATGATTATTGTCCATTCTCAATTTCTTTTTCCAGGCATCAAATATGCAAAAGCATTAATGTTCTTAAGTTCCACCTGAAATCCATCTTAAAGATACATAATATTTTGCCACACCTGCAAATAATGAAGGGTATCTCAACAAATTTACCATTCCCTCTTTTACGTTCCATCACCAATGCCACAAAAAGTGGCACAAAACATAAAGAAAACGGCAAACCAATTCATGAACCTCAAGTTGTTGTATATGTGTACTGTTTTAGAAGTGATTTTTGAAGGAAAAAAAATCCCTCTCCTCCTTTATTTTATGGAAACTTCCACAAAGTAACAAAATATTTCAGATAATATATATATGTAAGTTGACAGTTCCAATTGAGGACTTCTGAAGAGCATTTTTATGTGTAAAATATATCAAAATTCCAGCCTCTAGCAGAATTTATAATGGAGATTCAATCAATATCCAAAAATGAGGATGCCAATATAGCCCTTCGCTAGGAAATAAAGTATTCAAAAATCAATTAAGCTGCCATAATTAAAGCAACAACACAAGAAAAAAAGAGAAGAAATGGAAGTTAATCTACTTTAAGTTTATATCATAAACGTATCATTGGCCCAAACTGTCTAATAGCTGATTGACTGGATGGAGGAATTTGGAAGTGAAGGTAGGAGAGTGATAATTAATTATTCATTGAGAATAAACGATTATTGTGTAACCTTCCTGGTTTCAAAGCACAACTACAATTGCAGCAACAATATAGCAGTTTAAAAGTTCCCCCACACCCAGATCACGGCCACAATTGCAGCCGCATCATCTGCAATTTCCGCTACAGAAATCGCAACACAATGGCAATTTTTTTTTTTAAACTATGGAGCCCCTAGTTGGACAAGTGGGAAGGAGGGAAAGTGAGGGCAAACGAAGATCGAACCCCTAACCCAAACCTCATCACCCCCTAGTGACTAGGGGAGGTGCCACTTGAGCTACAGCTCATTGGCAACACAACTGGCAATTTCAATCCATGTAAACTTCCAATCATCCCTCATTGATTTTCATAGACATTTAACATTATACAATTCTTCAATGTAGGAATAAAAAACTAACCCTTCCTTCCCTCTATTGATACGGATTATCAATCGATATGATAATAGAAGCAAGGACCACTTCTGCCTAGTCACACATAATTGAGAGGGCTTAAGAAAGAAACAACTGAAAACTATGAAGCATCACATGGAATCTCACAAGATAAGCATCGAAAGTGCCATATTAATTTGGCCACTGAAGTATACCTGATTCAAAATCTTCTGACTAGAATCCTCGGGTTGCTTGCTCTTGGAAGAAGGAGCGTGATCCGGCTGCTCAACGTGCGACTGCTGAGCTTGCTGCACGCCGGAATCAGCGCTGTTAACATAATACTGATGCGGGTGGTGGTGATGATGATGAGGACGGTAGTGAACAGGAGGAGCGTGATGCTGATGAGGGAGGTGGTGGTGGTGGTGGTGATTCTGTACCGGGACGACGACTTGACCGGAAACCGGCACGTGACCTTGAATCTGTATGTGGAAGGGGGAAGTCGGGGGAGGAGGCGGCGCGGGGTAAACATGAACAATCCCCGACGGAGGCGGCGGAGGAGGCGGCGGCACCACGAGCCTAGGGTGCTGCAAATCGGCGCGTGTGGCGGGTCGCGTGGGCACGAATGCTGGAGCCTGCGCGTTGAGGCGGCTAAAAGAAAAGTTCCTCGAGAGAGATGGATCAGACTCCGATTTACCGGGAGGCGAAGACGGCGAGATTTCTGGGGTTTCTGTGACTGATGACTCTTGATCCATCTTTTTCAAGGTTTCTTCTTTCCTTCTAATTTTTTTTTCAGCTTTTTTTTTTTTTTTCTGTTCGACGATCTAGCTTCAGCTGCTGCTGTTGCTCTATTTTTCAGTTACTTTTGTGGAATCGCGTTTGGACTATGGGGACTTGTGAGTGAGAGTGTAGGTGAGGGGAAAATATCAGTGACAATAACGGGGGAATCGTTAATGATCTATATCTATATGTGTGTATATATATATATATGTATATACGACCCTAAATCAGCGTCGAGGGAGAACAATATTTCTCAAATTATTACTGGGTTCTGTAAGGGGATTATTTATAGTGGTATAGACGCATAATGGATAGATGATGGATGGATGGATAGATGGGGGATGACTTATGATTGACGAAGACCGTGGGGCCCTATCCGCACACCGGCCCATAATACTTGCTCCGCGCTGTCCGCCCTAGGCTGGGCTAATGTGTTACACTTTTGTACTAACCCTTTTCTTTTCTGTGTTTTCAAAATATCTCCCAAGACCCACAAGTCAAATTTATCGAGAGACTAATTTCTTCGACGTAATCAGCCTTGTTATATATATATATATATATATATATATATATATATATATATATGAGTGAATAGTTGTCTGAATTTTATTATTTTGATATTAAGACATATTATGATAATTTAAAATGTAAAATTATTCTTCCTTTTTTATTGAAAAATAATATTTTTTTCGTTGTATCATTTTTTATTATAATTCACTAAAATTAAACCAAAGATAAAACTCACTTGATTTTACAATATTTTTATGATATTTAAGGGAATTCAACCATTAATAGAAACTAATGTATTTTCCCGCCCTCTTTCATGTTTTTTTAGTATCATATATTGCAGTTTTAAAACTAAACTAAACATATACATGATATAATTACAAATCAACATTTTAACTTAGCCACAATTTAATATAAAATTTTCAATGTGTATAATGATATAAATAGTACTCATGTATATTTTGACGCAAGTAGACTGTGGGTCAAACATTTTATCCTCCTAAAAAGACAAATAACTCCTTGCGTTTGTCAGTAATGTAGGATCAGCCAGTAGGACATAGGAATAAACCGCAAATAATTCTCAATATTGCATAATAAAATATACAATTTTATACAGCATTACATCATATATCTTTCCGCCTACAAAGGAAAGTTTCAACTTGGCTATCATTTTTCCGCACAGCAGAACTTCCATAGCTTCAATGGCAATGCGGCTCATTTCCAGTAACAGAATTAATGGGAAATCAGGTTAGACTTGAGAATTCCAAGATCACCAATATGGATATCCATTTGCCTTTGCCCCGGAAATGCTTCATTCCTTTTCAGTAATGACCACAAAGACATCCTTCAATGACCACTTTCGCCTTTCAGTTTTCGCGGGAGGGTTAATAACAGCCCTCTCGGCATTCGCTAGACGGTAGCCTATCACTATCTCTCTCCTCTGCCGAGCTCGCAACATTATTTCATAAAAACTTAATTCCTCACCTTCGCGGAGGAAGAGATCTGCTTGCCTCATATGCATCTCATTTCCCTGATGACAAGCCAGGAAAAAACATTTCATAAATTATTATAGAATGAAAGGAAAATAAATTCATCTAAATTCTAGTTACAATTTATCACTTTGCTATTAGATAGGAACTCCAAAACATAGCGAAAAGCAAACACGGCAGGCATTTCTGTATGCTAGATCCATGATTTTGCATGCAAAACATGTAACGTGCTCTGTCCCTTAATGTTATCGACAAGAGTAGTACCTCCTCCGCAAAGAGCTCTTCCAACACATCGTTTATCTGCCGATCTTCTGCAACCATGGCCAAAGCCATACTGACAAGTTCATTTGATAAAACGTAATCACTAATCTTCGACATAGATAACAGATTTTTGGTCCTAGGATCCAGAATTTCGCTAATTATAACTGTTTTATCTGAAGCCTGTTTCATTTCCCCAATCCATGAACCTTTTGAGAAGCTTCCTCCATGAGCTTGACTGGCCATAGCATCATAAGGAAGACGCTTAGCCTGAAACCAAAACATCAAAGCTTCAGAAACAATATAACATGAAAAGACTAGATGCCTGAATATTTCAGGGAGTAAAAAATCAAATATATTACAAAGCTTTCAAGGAACCTTATTTATTTATTTATTTATTTACTCATTTTGTACAGAAAAAGAAATTTATTATGAGAAAGACATGAACAGAGGATAAGGTATCCTTATAAGAAGACAGAAAATGAAAACATGTAGGTTCTATGAGATTGAGCCATGTAACGAAGCATACTAATCTTTCTGCATATCTACCAAAGAAACACATCTGAAAACACCATTTGCAGGGCACCACAACGAAGCTAAGAAGGTAATCCTATCCCTAATGTTCTAAAGAAGTCCTATTGAAAATTCTAGCATTACTTTTTAGCCAAAGACAAGAATAGCAAAATATGAACACTAAGGCAAAGTTTATCCTGTTTATGAAACCCAAAGCCCCTGAAGTTAATAAGATGCAAATACTTAGGGAAAAATTATAATTCAACAAGGCTTAGAAGACAGGAAAAAAAGTCCATCATAATTGCTGATAATACTCAACTGGGAAGTCATGCAAGATGATCCAATAATAATACAAAACGTAATGTAAGTTCGTTATCTAACATCACAGCCAGCATTAGCACACAAGCAGAATCGTTAAACACCAGAAGATCATAATATTGAACCAATAATTGTATCCTTCAAAATATCCACATCATATAATAGAAGTTTGATATCATATGTTTAAATGTTATTGCTTTACAATGACAGTTCATTGCATCATATGCCTACAGTTACGGGACGAGATTGCTTGTTCAGTGCAGAAACATGGGCTGTTATATAGACAGGCTTTTTGCCAAGGTATATATCAAAATCAATCCAAAACTCAAAACATGTATACTAGAAACTCACTTGTATGTCACGAATTAAAAGCAGTGTGGCAAGAGATCTAGAGTCAGCTTGAATTGCCGAATCTTCTACTGATTCATCAGCCAAAATCAATATCTGCAAATACCAGAAGCTACATCAAATAAACCTCCAACATAATTAAATTGCATATACTATAATTGCTAGGAGCGATTCCAAACGCTTCACCCACATGATAGTTTAACTTTCACCCCTGTTTGCCACTGGCTACTTACTAATCTATATAATTATGCTGTTGCTGAAAGAATACTACACTAAATTAACAAGCATCATCATTGCAGAACCCATAGGTGGTTCCATCTCTTACATTATGTGCGAAGAATGGAGAATATGCAGTAATAGCACTGATATGATAGAGGAAACTAACGAATGCTACTTACTGAATCAAATGATTCCAATGGAAGGCTTTCCAAGTGACGACGTATTACAGCATTCCCCTCACGATTAACCAGACATATATTTTCCAATCGATTTATGTCGAGGCTGCCATCCGTTAGCTTCTTTTCCCTCTCTTTTTCAGGAACATCATTGAACATCCAGAGCTCTGAACCAGGTGCTAGAGATGCATCCAAAACCTGGAGGAACAGAAAAAATTAGAACATGTCAAAAAGAGTATTAAAGCCCATTGCAAATAAACTGTAGACAACAACAATAACGTCAATTAAGCCTTATCTTACAAGGTGGAGTCGGCTACATGGATCAGACGATGCCATAGTATTTTATAATAAATCATATTAATATTCAAACAATTAACATCTAGATCTCTTTTTCTAGTGACGTGAAGCTTTTAGCAATTCATTTTGATATCCTGCTACCTTCAATGATGATTTTCAAGAATTCTCTTAAAGATAATGTAAAGCTTAAATTTCAAAAGTTACATGCTGCATGTAGATGTGCGACAAGGAAACTTACAGACAACCCACATTCAAGGAATTAAGAACTATGCGGAGAGTCAAACAATTAATAGCATACATGCAGTCAAATTCAATGTTGCAGAAATATCAGAAATTTCTCTTCGGACATGAATTTGCCATTTCATGCACAATGGTAACTAAATCAAAGAAGAACAGGGACCATAGCAGCAGATTTCTTAGAGCATTACCATGATCATGTCCTCCATATCACGCCTCCAACCACAACAAAGTATTCTTTCAGGAGACTTTGGATAAACGAAGTCCTTGGGTAAGCTTCCCTTCCAAACCTGACATCAACAAGGAATGAACCATATTATTTAATCTCCCTCATCCATCCACAAAATAAAGTGTTCTAGACTTCTTGGGTTAAGGCTTTACTAATCTTTAAGCTGTGTGTAACAATGGTGACTGTTAGACCTTACCAAAAAAATTGATTCTTTTTTTTTAAAATTATTATTATCATCATGTAAGAACTGGTATCTGAATTGATAGAATTACTGAATATGCTGCTGTATTTATTAGATAATCAGGAATTCCAATGGGGAATTTCCTGGCAGAACAATTGAAAACCTAAGGACAGTAGGATAATAAACGGAAATTAGGAAAATGCCTGGGAATTATAGGATCCCTTGGTCCCCTATTAGTTCTGTCTACAAACTTCAATAATCCTCTCCTAGCCTGCGGTTTCTCTCATATAGCAGAGAGAGAGAGATAAAATCCTGGCTACTTTATTCTTTCCTATTTTACAGCAACTGATTGTTTTCCTAATCTGTTAAACAGATTCTGTTTATAATACCCAATCAGATATGATTCTGATTTGAATATTCTTCAGATCTCCTCTTGCTTCTCCGAGAGTAATGGAATGGAAGGGGCATGATTCCCCTTTCCTTAATTTTAGGAACAGAATCGGATATCAGTGGGGCCGGCTGGTCTTTAACA
>QANU01014009.1:141341-187460 GCA_003254905.1 Nissolia schottii
TTCTATCACGTTTGATCGTTAGTCGCTCGTGTAGGAATATCTCAAAAATATTCTGGGCACATATTCGCTACCTACTAATTTCCCTGATCATAATGGTATGTCAGGTTCAGGCATTTGTGAACTTATTACCAGGAGGGTAATTTTTACATATACCTTGGGTGCCTACTGGGATCCTATTTTCGATGAAAATTGGCATGGACCTCGTGGCACTCCGTGAGGTCACGAAACAATTATTTGACTGGCGTTTGGAAGTAATTAATTTTCTAAATAATTTTTTCAGTCCAAATAATCGTTCTGATTGTGCCTTTAATTTAGACAAAAATTGTGGATTTTCGTGAAATCTTTATTAGAGAAAAATTTGGGATGTTACACCAAGAGTTAGCGAAGATTTCACCACTAGAGGAAGAGTTTAAGGAGAATAAAGCAGCAAACGCAACGTTGCAGGCCTAAATGAAATACTTCATCACACACTTTTTTGGTAAAACAATTCCACCTATTTTTCCCACTGTTGAAAACAATGGGGTAACTCCAATTATTATACAACACCGTCTACTACTACTACTATTATTATAATTATTATTATTATTGTTATTAATAGAGCATTAGTATAGACTGTCTTGATACTTCTTGGATTGTTATTTCAATGGTTAGCATAGAGATCTTGTTCTTTAGATCATAGAGATCTTGTCTTCAAATGATTCATCCTTAGTTTTTAGAGGATGGTAACCATATAGAATATAAAAATCATAAAATTGTAACTATGCCTTACTTTACTAGTTACAACTGTAACTATTCTTGTACTCTATATAAACTAATAACATTATAAATGTGATATTTCATTTTGTAAAACTTCACAAGGGTAATAGACCCTTTACTGCTCCCCTATAATTACTTGCTGAGAAGCAGTACAGTTTAGTCATAGTATAAGTTAGTCTATGAATTTACAAAATTTGTATAAAATTAATCCATTATATATTTATGTAAGAGTATGAGATTACAGTAACATACATTCATACTTTTAACAATTACAATTACATGATAATTCCAATAACATTATAAAGCTCAGCCTCCGTGATAATTCCCTCTCTGGTCCTGTTCCTATGTCTCTTGGATTTTTGCCAAATCTTAGAGGGATTTATCTCTTTAACAATAGGCTTTTAGGTTCTGTTCCTACTTCTATTGGTAACTATCCTATGCTTCAGTCTCTTGATATTAGCAACAATTCACTTGCTGGAACATTACCTTCTAGTTTGGTTAAGTCCACTACGATATATAGGATCAATTTGAGCTTTAATTCACTTTGTGGTTCAATTCCTAAGAGTTTTGCTATGGCTGAGTCTCTTACTATACTTGCACTTCAAAAAAACAATATATCTGGTTCTATGTCAGATACCTGGGGTTGAATGGGAAAGCTTCACGTTTTGACCCTTGATTATAATTTCATTTTTGGTGCTATTGCTGTTTCTCTAAGTAAGATGGTTTTGCTTGATAATGTTTCTTTGAGTCATAACTTATAGGCTGTTAAATAGACCATAGTTTCACTGTCCTTCCATTTTAGTGATTCCACATTATTTACAAGGAACTACCCAAGTGAAATACAATATAATGATTCCACATTATTTTAGTAAAATTTAGTTTCACTGGTGAGGCTCTATAAGCTTATGGAGTTTCTGATTAATCTAGTTTATACGGTTTTTTTTTCCTCTAAGAATTTGGAAAGAGTTTCTAGAGTAGTGGGTATGAGACGGGTCAATGGTTGTGTTAGGCACTTCATGTCATTTCAATTAGTGTGAAGAAGACCCTCTCTCTGACCTCTGATGGCTGGGTTTTGATGAAGACAAGAACATCAACAAAAAGCAAGAAAAAGGCAAAGACACAACCGATGAATTGCAACGATCAACCGATCATCATATTGAAGGTTCAAGTGTTTTTACCTTAGAGTTTAATAGTTAGCACTTGTTATTGATATCATGGTTAATGGCTCATAAGGTTTTCATTCTAACAAGTCTAACACTTTTGCTAAAACCTTAAAATTCATATAGCAACACTTTTCTAGGGTTTGCAACACTTGGAAATCATTTTTACATGAGTAATCGATTACTCACTTAATGTAATCGATTACCATCATCACAAATTTGAAAATATGTCATTTTCTATGTGTGTAATCGATTACACACTTATGGTAATNGAAAAGTAGATGGAGCGTTAGTTAAACCGAACGGCATAACCAGAAATTCATAATGACCTTCATGAGTGCGGAAAGCGGTTTTATGGATGTCTTCAGTTCTCATTCGGATCTGGTGATAACCAGATTTTAAGTCCAGTTTGGAAAACACTGCAGCAGAACCTATCTCATCAAGTAATTCATCAATCACTGGAATAGGAAATTTATCAGCTATAGTTTCTTTGTTCAATGCCCGGTAATCTACGCAAAAACGCCATCCCCATCTTTTTTCTTAACTAAAATAACAGGACTTGCAAAAGGACTTGTACTCGGCCTAATTATTCCGGATTGCAACATTTCACTGACGATATTCTCAATTTCAGACTTTTGATAATGGGGGTACCTGTAAGGCCGAATGCGGGGGATAGAAGAGCCTTCTTTGAGGAGTATGGCATGGTCATTGGGCCGCTGGGGAGGGAGGCCTGCTGGCGGCTGGAAAAGATCTTGGAATTGTTGCAGAAATAGCTCAGTTTCAGGGGGGCATTTGTTCGGCCTCTAGGGGTGCTTCGGACTCCATCTTGAGGGACGTAATAACATACCCTTCGCCCTTTCCTTTGAGAGCGTGTAATGTATTCTTCCACGACGCTCTGCTCCTGCTTAGAGAGGGGTCCCCTTTTAAAAATTTTGTCTCTCCTTCCTGCTTCCAGCTTAATGTCAATTCCCTGTAATTTCCTACGAATTCTCCCAGGCTTGCCAACCAGCCTGCTCCCAATACGACCTCCGAACATCCCAATTTCATAACAAAAAAGTCTTGCTGCAACCTTACTCCCTGTATCTGCAACTGGACATTTTTGCAGCCTGTGCTTCCTTTTTCAACTGCTCCATTACCCACTTCCACTTGGAATTCCCTGATTTGTGTTATCGGCAGGTTCAGCCTCCTAACCACCTCCGTTGCCAAAAAATTGGCTGATGCCCCTGGATCAATGAGCACCATCACGGACTCCCCTTGTATCTCCCCTAACAGCTTGAAAGTCTTATGGGACGTGAGCCCCCAGTAGCTGTACGCGGACAGCTGCAGGTCAATTTTCTCTTCCATTCTGCTCGGTCCTTCTTCTGGTGCGGGGGGTTCTTCGTCCTTCTCAACCTCCTCATCTTCACCCAGAATTATTATTTGGAAATTTTTCATGGTACATTTATGATCGGGGCCCCATCTTTCCCCACAGCGGAAACAAAGACCTTTCCGCTGCCTTTCCACCCATTCATCGTTTGACAATCTCCTCGTGTTGTTGGTTCTGGAATTGCTCGAGGGTGCTGTGCTGGTTCCTGGACTGGGCGCTGCACGGTGAGCTACTGATGCTTCTGATGGTTTCGGGTGGGTGTTGTAGCTCATCTCTCCTCTGCCACCCCCTCTGTTATCCGGTGGTCTCGTGACTCCAGCTACCCTGGAATAGGGTGTCCCTGAGGCTCCACTGGTCGTTCCACTGCTCCTGTAATTATTTTCCCACCTACGGCTTCCCGGACTGAGACCGGTCTCCTTCCATGCCCTGTTTCTCCATTCAATGGCCATTGCCTTGTCCATTAGTGCAGGTAAATTTGCAAATTTAGCCACTTCAATTTCTGCCTGAATTTCTTTCTTTAGCCCATTAGCAAAAATGCACATTAAAGCTTCAGCTTCTAGGCCCTTGTGAGACCTTGCTGCGGCCTCGAATTCCTGCCGGTATCTCGCTACATCTTCTACCTGTCTAACCTCCAACAGCGGTGCTAAAGGGTTAAGGGCAGCCCCCGGTTGGAATCTCTTCAGCAAATCCTCCCTGAACCTGTCCCAATGTAAGAATGGCGTGTGCTCCTCCCACCATTCCATCCACGTGAGAGCTTCGCCTTCTAGAGCTAGGGTAACGATGTCCATTTTATCCTGCAAGGCCGCTTGGGTGACCCTAAAATACCTTTCCATCTTAACAAGCCACTCTGAAGCCCCTTCGCCCGAAAAGACTGGTACATCCAATTTACGGTTGGTTTCGAACTTTCTGGTTTCTGGCTCCTCTCTATCATTCCCTTCTCCCACTCCTGGACCTCCAGACCCCCTACCCTCTTCTTCCTGATTCCCTTCGGTCTGCCGTGGTGGCAGTCTGGTCATAATTTCCTGAAGCATTACCATCGTGTTCGCATGCGTTTTCTCATGGTTCTCCCTCATCTCTGCCATCTGACGTTCTAACAGGTCCATCCTCGAGTCCATGGCTGCGCGCGTGGAAACCATACAAGTCTCCCAAGAACGTTGCTCTGATACCAGTTGTAAGAACTGGTATCTGAATTGATAGAATTACTGAATATGCTGCTGTATTTATTAGATAATCAGGAATTCCAATGGGGAATTTCCTGGCAGAACAATTGAAAACCTAAGGACAGTAGGATAATAAACGGAGATTAGGAAAATGCCTGGGAATTATAGGATCCCTTGGTCCCCTATTAGTTCTGTCTACAAACTTCAATAATCCTCTCCTAGCCTGCGGTTTCTCTCATATAGCAGAGAGAGAGAGATAAAATCCTGGCTACTTTATTCTTTCCTATTTTACAGCAACTGATTGTTTTCCTAATCTGTTAAACAGATTCTGTTTATAATACCCAATCAGATATGATTCTGATTTGAATATTCTTCAGATCTCCTCTTGCTTCTCCGAGAGTAATGGAATGGAAGGGGCATGATTCCCCTTTCCTTAATTTTAGGAACAGAATCGGATATCAGTGGGGCCGGCTGGTCTTTAACACATCATTATTATTATCATCCTTATTCCATGCTTAAAGTTCAGGCAGACAACATCATCCAATAGAAAAACTTTTGAAGAGATTGACTAACATTTATTGCATAGTATACCAAATTAGCTCAAATAAACTTCAATTTTCATTAGAATTTGAACACGTATTTACCATGAACAAACCATAGAGCTAATAATAGAAGTAAAAAAAACACAATTGACGATTTATTAATGAAAAAACACCGTAGGCAACGATGCTGGAGCATAGGTATCATCATCCTCTGCAATAACCAGAACTTCATCGCCTTCTTGTAGAACATAGGAGTCTTCTGGGTTCAAAATAATTTTACCACCATACGTTGTTTTGATTCCACAAGGGATTGCAGCAGGAAAGCTGATTAATACATCCTCAAATTGCATGCCATCCAACTGTGGCCATCTTTTGATGTAGAATTCACAATTTTCGAATCCAAGTATATCTTCCCAAATCTGCCAAAGCAAGCCCATCAATTTTGTATTTATCTTACTAGAATCATAAAATTTATCAGTGAGAAGAAAACATAATAAAAGAGGCAGAGGTCAATATCTCATGCTAAACAGGCACAGAAAGAAAACAAAGTTGAATTGAACAATGCCAACACAATATGACTCTCCAATCCCTCTACAAACCTGTAAAAGAAACTAAGAGGTCTTACCAATGCGAGGTCATAAAAACAGTCTTAAACCATAAAAGCCTAAAGATAGAGAAGAAGCCTCAAAAAATAATATAAGCAATATATTATACATGCAAACTGTTACAATGTAGTTACTCTATCTTGCTATAGATTAATCATGAAAACATCAGTCAGGAACCTCTACACTAAATTAACATCATGAATTATGCAAATAAAATTAAATCATAAAAAGGAAGTAGATTTCGACCTGTGCAAGTCCAGGCTGCCGAGCACATTGAATCATCAAGCGACCAATGACATCATGAGCTACAACCGTTTCAACAAGATCACCACCAACAAGTTTAACAAGGACCTCGTTGTCCAGATCACTCAATTCAACCACTATGTGCCCTCGTAATCCTTCTTTGACTCCAGTTAGACTTATAACTGTTCTCAAAGCACGGGCATCACTCTGTACCAAATGAAAAGCAATTTAATGGATATCCACGTTTATTAAACCTGTAGCAGATCATCACTCAGTCAGACCTGATCAGCATTCCCATCTTCAGCAAGGACAATTATTGTACGTGCCTTCGAAACAGAAACCTGTATATCAAATGTGTTACCAAAAAGAAAGAAAAAAAGGCAAAAAAGAAAAAATCAACAAACCTAAAAGCTGTTGATGACATCAAAGACTAGGCGACATCTTCCACCAGAAAGTGGATATTTATGTCATAAATGACACTGTAATAAATGAAGAAAAATAAAACAGCAGTTAAAAAAATGCTTTTTGTAGTAATTGGAAAAAGCACCAAACTTGGCCAAAGCACTGTCCATGAGTTTCAAAGTGACATTTCATGTGAGAATAATTTATGGACCGGATGAGCAGAGAAATTAAACTCTTCATTCACTATTTTTCCCAAATTACAATCTCTGTAAATTCTTACATTAGTAAAAAATGATGGTTTTTCACTTACCTCATGAGATAAATACCCCATGTTACTTAATTTATTCATTTTTTTTATAATTTTTACAACTAAATTTATTGATTTTTGTTATCATTTCATGATCTAATATGACATTAATAAATTATATGATCTAATGTGATAAATTAATACTTTTCAATACAATATTAGTAGAGAGGTTCATAAGCTCAAATGGTCCGCAAATCTCTAAACCTCTTATAAGTTGGCTCTCTCAATTATTTGAATAATGAAAAGTTTATTACAATCATATAGAACATGAAATAATAACAAAAATCGATGAATTTAATTGTAAAAATTATTAAAATTTGATCAATTAAGTAGCATGGGGTATTTACCCCATAGGGTAGATAAGAAACCACCGTAAAAAATAATTTGGCTAAACCAACCTATACCTAGTTTAATATTGGTTCAGTTCCAGCAACTCTAATCAAACCGATCACTTGAAATATGGGGATCAACTAAATCAGTTCAATTGGTCTGGCCCCTCAAAGCAAATCAACCAAACCGATGAACGTAACTACTCAAAAGGACTAAGAAAGGCCAACGCCAAAAACCATGGTCATTGGTCAGTGCAATTAAATTTAAAACAAAAACAATAAAAAGAAGTCTAATTATTTGAAACATGTAAAATTAAACCAAACAGCCTTTCTTAAAGAAAGGCATTCCTCTACATAACTCATTGCAGTCCTCAAAAGAAACGGGGGAGACGGATCAATAGGCATAGTTATGGGTTGCTTGACAATCTTTTAATATATTGATTAACATTAGAGTTTATAAATCAAACCACACAAGAAAATTACACCTCCAAGCAAAGTATAAGGCAGGGTCCTATACCTTTTTAAGATCAGCCAGAATCAGGGGGCTGCCACTTCTGCATATGACAGATGTTCCTTTGAAATCAAACTCCATTTTTGCAATGTCAAGCTCCATTTCTTCCTTGTCTCGCTCAGCCATCACTACTACAGTTCCTCCACCTAGGCTCTCATTGGCTATGGCAAGTTGATTTAGTAATGAACCCTGCACATCCAATCATGTTACTGTGGTTGAGATATGTTAAACATAAAAGTCATTCAATTGCCTCTACCTAACAGCTTAAACTTTTGGGAGAAAAGATTCTTGATATGGTATCAAAGTCTCTACGACCAAGTGGTCTAGAGTTCAATTCCCGTTACACCCAATCTTTTAAAACATTTGTCAAATTTTAGCTCAAGGTATAAGGTTGGCTAGTGTATTGTCCATGCTTCAAGCCTAGTGGACTCCATGCATGAAGAGTTATGTTTATATATATATATATATATATATATATATATATATATATATANATAATTCACTAGAACATTGAAAACTTTATAAGGATAATTGCAAGAATCCAATAGATAGACACCAGAATCTTACCAATTTATCACTCCAACCAAGAATCAAAGTATGATTTTGCTCAACCACCTCACTTTTTCCTTTCCTCAGTGAGTCAAACTTCTCCGAAATTGCATCAGACACAAGTCCAAGCATCATTGCAAATATAAGCATCCCACCAAAACTTATGGAAACTGCGACTAACCTTGGACCAGTACCTTCGGAGCTGGCATGATTGCCAGAATCAGCAACATAGGTCCAAGATAGCCAGAGGCAATGTGCAAAATCCTCAGTAGTTACACCGAAAATGGCCAATCCTCCAAGAAAAATTAGCAACAGCGTTGCAACTAACAATACAAGTGGCTTAGCATACGGGTGAACTGATAAAAATACATCAACCCGGTACGCTATTTGCTTGTTTAGAGAAACTCGTTCCGATATATTGTCAGAAAATCTTGATCTTGATCTTGATACATAGGCTATGTACTTGAAAAGAATAAGGGGGATAAACAGAAGTGTGAACGACAAAAAGAGAGCTAGATTTCTTCTGAAGTTTTCACTTGAAAAAGGACCGGTGTCATGTGCCATAGAACTAGCAATGTTTAAGGTGTCCAACTTATGGCACGCATGTAAACTGAGACTGAGAATCTCACCCTACAAAGAAAATAATTGGTTTAGTCCTTAAGAAAATGGTGCAAACATGTGAATTTGAATGCTGAATCAAAGGTAGAGATATCGATAAGATTGAAAACCAAAATAGAATGTGTTGTGTTCTGCATTTACGAAATTGATTCCTGATAAAATTGATTGGATTAGAATTGATTTTAGTCAAAGTGAGTTTGATGTAAAGTGATTTATGTTTGGGTTTAGGGTCTAAAAGTAACTTTTGACATAAAGTTTCACTCCTTATCAATTCTAAGTGCTAGAATACCAATTTTGAGAATCACTATCCAAATAAAATAAAATGTACTTGGAATATTCTTGTATGTTAGAATTGATTCTAAGACTATGAGTCTTCTTTAAATAGAGTCTGATTAAACAGGAAAGAGAGAGGATAAACATGAGTTGCCTGCAAATTCTTGACTTGGCTTTCTAAGTGCATATTTCTGAGTAGCAGCAACAACGAAAAAGCAATAGCCAACGCCTGCACCCACACAACACCACGGTCAAAATGAAAACAAACGAAACAGTGTGCGTATGAGAGCGAGTAAGAGAGAAAAGAGCTAACAACCACAAGTGCAGACTGGCAACGAAATTGAGAAAGGAAAGTGAATTTGTTCTTGGAAGATGGCTTATCTGCTGCGTCTTTTGTATCGGATGCTTGAGGTTTCTCGACAGCGGGAGCGGGAGCGCGAGGGACTTTGACTCTGCGGCGACGGCGGATAACTGGAGCTGGAGGGGTGTAAGGCTTTGGGTTTGAGTAGAATCGACGGCCGTGTTGCGAAGAAGATGATGATCGGAAGAACGACGGCGACGGGAAGAACCAGTCTCTGCCGGAGGCGGCGGAAGTCGGTGTCTCCGAGTCCAGGGACATATTCGGAATTACACGCTTTCCATACGCTGGTAGTGGTTACTGCCGCCTTTTGTCACGCCTCAGAGCCAAAACCAAAACTAGAATTATTTTGTACATGCTTACATGTACTACTAGTTAATATATTGGATAAACCCTCCCTCTCAATCTCGAGTTATTTTCAAATATTTTTCAATAATTTTATCCCTCTCAATTTTTAAATGAGACTCGTTAGTCCTTTTATTAGTATGATAAAATTTTTATTAATCATACTTTATTAGAATTATTTTAAGTTGATTAAAAAATTTATTTTTCTTTTTTTTTAAATAAAAATTTGATTTTTTAATTCATCATAAACACAATTCAGGTATAATATGTATTATGTATATACATATATATATATATATATAATGATTACAACAAACTGACATAATAATATTGGTAGTTTAGAGGCAATATATTTGTTTATTTAGCTTGATATGTAAGATCAACTCTTGTAAATAGCAAAAGTTAGATTTTTAAGTCATTAGTTAATAACACAGTTCATATATAAAATAAATATAATAGTTACAACATTATATTTCAACATTACTGACAACATAGTAGTAGATTTGTTTGCTACTAAAGGGGTGTCACGAGTTTGATTCCTACATGTTCCAAAAGATGAATTTTTTTTAATAAATGGGGACATCAATAAAACAATGTCATTTCATGTCGTGTATAAGTAGATGAGGTAACGTGACAGTTAACGTGTCACATTAATTCATTAATCATCATGTCAACGGTCCCCGTTAAGTGAAAGGAATTAAATTAGATGTTTATTTTAATGTATGTTATCATTTAATTGCTATCCACTAATTTTAATTTTATATTATATTTTAATTAGGTGACACTATAAAATAAAATTACACTATCACCACTTAACACTAGATCTAAACAACATGGACCAAACATCAAAGAGGGGAAAAAATTTAATTGTTATTTACTATGTGAACTTCTTTTACATTATTAATCGATTAAACATTGTTACATAGCTAAAGATAATGTACACTAACAATATGGCCCTCAGTGGCGTGTTCAGACTTAATATAGACGGTAACTTTCATGGCAATCCTAGTATGGCTAGCTTTGGGAGCTTAATATATGGTGATGACAAATGAATCATGGGATTTATGGGTGATGATGTGACGGAAAACCCGTTAACGGAGTTCATTGGTATTTGGTATGGCATTCAATTGATTTGGCAAGAGGAAGTAGTTATGTTTTATCTAAAGGTGACTCTCTACGCGCGTTTAAGTCTTTTTCAATACCCACTTGAGACACTTGCATCTTTAGCCCTTTAGGGTTTTTTTTACATATATATTGCCCCCTTTACTTTTATTTTTTAAAATGTGGTCATTGCAGGAAAATTACGGATGTATAGGAATCCAAAACTGAAATCGGCCCCTTTATTTTTTTACTTTTATTTTTTTTTTCCGTGCTGAAATCAGCCAAACGTGGTCTGATTTCATACCCGCCCACACATCCATAATTTTTTTATTTCGTCCATATATTTGGATTTACACCCATTGAAAACCACATATATGTAATTACCCCCTCTTTAGCACCTTGATTGTGTATATTAATGAATGAATGGCAAAGAATTGTCAGCTCCCCGTTACTCATGGTCTTCGAGAGGCCAATGCGTGCACAATATTTTTTTCGGCTCTAATACTACTGAGCGTTTGATTATTGCCGAACATCTACTTCAAGCGTTACCTAATTTGTTACGCGTTGATTTCGTGGGTACAATTCTTTTAAGGCCGTGGCCTCTCGTTGTTTTCTTATGTATACAAAAAAACACAAATATATAAAAACAAAACTTTATTATTTTGGATGACTTTGCATTTCACGTTTATAGAAACATACAACACATTACACATCATTTAGGTACTTGACTTTAGCCAGCCTCAATCGTTCATAAGGCCAATACTACTAAGATTAGAGTAGTTTTATTTGAACAGTTATTAATTCTAGGCATAACATTCATCCTTATAAAGTGTAAGGCCCACGGTAAAAAGTAAAGAAGTGAGGAAAAAAGCATGGTTATATAAGTGATTATCTCAACGATGTCTCAAATAATTATTATCTTATAATTTTTTTCTCTAATAGTTTAGATATTAAATTAGCAAGCAATAGAAGAAGGGGTAGTTTGTTATTTCATGAGTTGTGTCATGGTGACAACTCCATATAACAACTCTGAGACAATCTCACTCAAATAAGTTTATCATCTACAGAATATTTCCACTCCATGAGTAAGAATCCTACCCACTGCTATATACATTCGTATTGGGAGCCCTTCCACTACAAACATATAATCCTTACTTTCATAAGATAGAGTTTCGTCATACAAATAGGCCTACTTTTCGAGCCCTAGCTACTCATAAGAGTCATATCTCCATAATAAAAAGGACCAGGTTAAATGGATCATTGGTCAAACATACTTCTGATACAGAGGGTTCTCTATAAGAGGCAAGTGCAGAACATACTTGTGTATTTATGATGCATGTTACCATCCCCTTTCTCAAGCTTATAGGAGCATGGGTCGATGTTAAGAATTTGGCTTTTAGGAAGAAGAAGAAGTGTTTGAAAGGCCATAGTTATGAAACACACTGGAATTTTATTTCCTTCAAACTTCGATGATTTACAACGAGGGAAGCTTCTCCTTGTATGGGGAAGAGATTTTTCTTACAGAAGCACAACAAAGCTCTAAAGAACACAAGTGTGAATATACTCAGCACACGTACATAACATGCACTCTTTCACACATGCATTTAGACATGTATACAACATATATTCAACACCTACCACACATGTATACAACAAACACTCATCACACATGCATTCAGACACCTATACAACATGCGCATTCACACATGCAGACACATACCCTCAACACTATTCACATAGCAAACAAGGACATTGACATCTTTTAATGAAGCTACCTTTTTATTCGTACCCGTTTGTCTCCATTTCAACGAGTTTTTATTCATTAATTGTTTTATTCAAATCTTGAGAGTCTTGCATGATGTTGGGTTGACCCATTTCATCAACTGGCTTTACTTCATTTGTCCTGTATTCTTCAAATGGGTCCCACTCAGGAACACAAATGATATCTAATGGTTTTAACTTTCCGCATGTGGAGCTAATAGGACGAATTTTTATGTTAAACCCATTGATTTAATGTAAATGTGAAACTAGTTCTTCTTTGTAGAATGGTGGTGTGGCGTCCTTCGTGAATTGTTTGAAAAAGTAAGTTTCACAATTTCTAGTCTGGTTTTGTGTCCACAACATCTTGGTCTGCGAGTGTTGGAAGCTTGGTCTGCGGGTGTTGGAAGTAGGATCTATGGATGATGAATAGGGAGAGTAGTTCACCTATTTGATCTTCTTCCATTTTTTAGATGTTGAACCATGATGACCCATTCTCTCAGAAGGGGCGCACTATAGCGACACAGAACGACAGAGCGTTGCAGCGACATGGAGCTTGTGACGCGCTGCAGTGTGCCTAGGCCTTAGAGCGCTACAACAGCAAGGAGGGTGCTGAAACCCTAGCGCCACATATGTTTCTTGGAGAGGAGGCTCCTCCTCCTCCTATAAATAGAACCCTCAGGCAAGACTACAACTCGCTAATTCCTTTAAAGCTTCTAAGGTTCCTCCCAACCGCGGAAACTTTTCTGCTCAGTTTTTCTTGTGGAGATGCAGCGTCTTCACTTAGGGTAGGCAGTTAGTCTTTTTAAGGGTGGCTTAGGGTAGTAGGTGCAATACCACTACTTTGGTAGTGGTAGCGTTGTGGTGTTCCACGACTGCCGTAGCGATGCCAGTTCACCGTAGCAATGCTAGATCGCTATCGCGACACCCTTCAGTGATATTTTTGTTTTTTAGTTTCTCATGGTGTGGTATTTGTTGGCCATTCCAGGTGCCAATAGTATGCTGCTTGGAGCTTCGTATATCAGTGCTCCCTAATCTCAGGCCTTTCCATGTGAATGGAGGTCCCAGTGCGTCGACGCTGTACTGCATTCGCGGTCCATCAGTCGAGTCAGTTGTGATAGAATGATAATTTTTTTTATTATTTAATTATTCATATGCTTAGTAAATCAAATGTTAAGACTAAGTAGAGACCAATGTATGTGCTATGTGAAATAAATGTATGTTTATATGCTGAGAACTGTTTGATTAGGCTTAAGTAGCAATTCCTATAGCATGACCATAGGATAACAAGCTTTCCACAATCAGTAGGTATAGAATCTAATAATGTTGGTAATTAATTACAATAAACAGACTATAATTAGCACGCTCACACTAACTAAGAACATCATAAACAATTATGCATGACAACCCTAAGATAATGGACCTACGTTTCAATAACTTCAATGTGATATGGGTTTAGCGTACCCACAATACTCAGTGTGATATGGGTTCAACGTACCCAAAGTATTCTCTATATAATATGGGTTTAATACCCACAGTGATTCAGTATTCTTTATAGATTCTAGCGCACCTGTATCGCGAGGATTTATCCTAGTGAAGCAAGGTTGAGCTTGCACTCCCTTCATCGAGGATTAAGAAACATCTCTCCTTGCGCCCCTCTGTTGGAGAAGGGCAGTATTACACAACAATTATATTAGGTTAATTATTCAGCAGTAATATTCCCAGCAAAATTATAATATGTGAACTGTTTTTGCATTTATCTTTCAACTATATATGTTATCTATATTAAATGTTAGTATATGTTATGTGTGTAGTACTGAGGTACCCACTCCTAAGTTAACAACTCACTCCTTTGTCATATTATTTTTTAGATACAGTCGAGGAGAGTGATAACATACCCTTCGTCCAGTAGTAGCGAGGTTCATTGTCAGTGGTGAGCTCCATTTTGCAATGAGGTTGTAACACCCCTTGCAGGAATAGGGGACGTCTCGCGCGAGACGTTAACAACATCTCACGTGAGACATTTTGAGAGAGGTGTCTCGTGCGAGAAAGATGCACAACTCGTGCGAGACACGTGGCGAATCAACTTTGCATTTTTTTCACTTTGGGTGCATTTTCTGAGGCCTGGTCTATCCGGTTGGCCACTCGCTCTCCTATATATAGATTGTTCCTCCCTTCATTCTAACTCGCTCAGAGTTCAGACTCCTTCTTCCCTATTAGATGAGTTCTAGTCACTTCTTTCCCCCTCGGAAGGTAGCCGTTCTTCCTTTAGAATGGCTAGGGTAATAGACCTGGCACCGCCACAGTGTTGGTGGTGGCCCACGGTGGTCCACAGGGCATCGTGGCAATGCTAGAGCGCCATAGCGATGCTAGAATCGCTACCACGAGGCCTACTGGTTAAAAGTTTTGTTGTTCGAGTTCTGATAGGTGGTTTTGGTTGGCTTTTCAAGTGCCAACACCACGTTGCTAGGAGCCTCCAGTGTCAGCGTTCCTCCGTTTCACGACATTCCAAGTGAGTGGCAGTCCAAGTGCGTTGGTGGTCCCACTTTAGTAGTCCACCAATCGAGTCAGTTGTGCCATTGCATGCTAGGGTTTATTAAATGCCTCAATTAGCTATAACATGTTAGTCAGATATATGCATGATCAATAATTGTCATGTATGCCAAGTTATGCCATGATATGCCATGTTATTGTATGCTACATTATATGTTTATGCCATGTTATGTTAGGACAGAGACCTAAGCCCTAGGTACCTGATCCTCAGAGATTTTAGGCTAGGATTATACATAAGACTTAATAATAAAGACTCCGATTTAGGCATGGACCCTAACAAGGGGCAGGTTTTGACTAAGGTAAGACTTGGTACTAAAGATGTTCGTTGTGATGCACCTCTCTTACCTGGGAATCTTGTCCTAAGTATGGGACCCTAGTCCTTAAGTCAGACTAATAAACAAAGACTAGTTAACTAGGACACACTTATCATAACCAGTAGTCTTAGGCCTTACCAACTTGGGTAATTAAGACACTCCCTTTCAAAGACTTCACAAGCAGTAGATACCAGAGCAGATAACTCAGAATAGTACGAGGTCCTACGTCCTCGTAAACCAGACCCACCAGTTACAACACACGTGCCCCTTCCAGTTTATGAGTTCCAGTTATGGCATGCGTGCCCTACCAGTTTTATGAGCGCCAAGCTCCACAGTTACGACACATGTGCCTTATCAGACCCCAGACCGCCATGCTCCTCAAATTAAGGTATGCATACCCTCACAGGTATCTGGGTTGCGTGCGTACCGGAACCACCCAGAATTATTCCTGGTGAAGTAAGGTTGAGCTGCGGCTCCCTTGAATCATGCTCCTCCGTCAAGGATGTGGGCATACGTACAATTTCAGTTATCAATTCAGTTTATCCAGTAGATATCCAGTGAATCAGTTTATTTCAGTATACGTAGTTTATTCAATATATGTCTAATTATGTAATGTATTTGTTATTGTACTTATTTCTTCAGTTATGTGTGTGTGTGTGTGATGTGACATTGTCTACAGTACTTGTTATGTGTGTGGTACCGAGGTATCCACCACTGAGTTGACAACTCACCCCTCTATCAAACCATTTCAGATTTGACTGAGGATAGTGAGGACGTCCTCCTCATTGAGATGGAAGAATATTGTCGATTGTGAAGAGTGGAGTCCCCAAGAGGAGAGGAGTTATGATCTCCTAAGAATTTAGGGTTGATCTTGTCTGTGCTCCTTCTATTTCTATGGAAATGACCATTAGAATTTTGGAAATATCAACATAACCATCCTCACTTGAGAGTGATTGTTTTCTCTGTGTGTCTTCATCTAAGAAAACTACCATTGTGGCAAAGACCATCATGGCTTCTGTCATACGATTTATATTAGGAGAAGTGTTTGAATACTCTATCATAGTCTTCTTGGCATATGGTTATGCTTTTCTTTCAAGTTCCTTGGTGGATTCGAAAAATTCTTTTCGCTTCTGGTTGTCTCTTGGACATCATTCACTAAAAGAGGTTGTCTTCTGTGGTTGATCAAGTGGTAAAAGAGGAGATGACTCATATGATTGTACCGATGAGGTTACAGAGAAAGATTTGGTGGTGGTGTTAAGTAAGGCATCACTTTATCATATTGCCTTGGTTGAAGGGCTTCAATGTTTCTCTTGAGTTCATCAAATTGGCAGTGAAGTTTTTGTAATTCTCTTTCATTTTTTGTCAACCACCTTATTATAAATGCTCTTACTAGGGAGCTGTCTTATTTCGACCTCAAGGACCTCGATCCTAGATTTGGTTTCTCGATAGTATTTTTGCATTTTTTCGAATAACACCTCCATCTTATGGTCTACTTCTCCAATGAGTTAATCTACCTTTTTGTCAATCTTTTGTAACAGATTGTTTTGAGCGAGAGAATTTTTTGTCTATCAGTTTAGGACATCTTCGGCTTACGACATAGCTTTAAGCCTTCCATCTAGTTGGACCTCTATCTGTTGGACAAAGGGTTTGGTTTATACTTTTGTGACAGGGTTTGTGTTTCTCTCCAGGGATGGAAACTCTGTATCATGATTGGTTAATGTTGTGGAAAACACCATACATGAGACTTCAGGTACTTGTGAATGACATGGGTAGGTTCTTTGCAAGAAAAAGGAGTTTGAGACTTTTGATGATAGAGGTGCCATGTTATGAGATTTGAATCGTCTGGCGGAGGACGATATCCTTCTTTATGGAGGATTCTCAAGGCTTCTTCATATAATGGCATATGTTATGTCCTTTTCTTGATGCTGACCTAAGGACCATTATCAGGATCTGATTTTCTTTTAGGTGATAGTGCTAGTCTAGAAGACTTTCGTGCCTTCCTTCGCCTCCATCTGGATTCTTCATCATGACTATTTTTGTTTCCATAGATACAATCAAAGTCACACATTTCAGGGGCTGCATCCCAAGGGAAGTGACCATTCATTTTGTTTGTATAGATAAGTGACTTGTCAGCTTTGAGTGCATATACTAGGAACCATGTTTCTACTTCCCCTAAGGTGATCATTGTAACATCCCGAATTTTTCCCTTACGAGAATTTCGCGAAAATGCTAATTTTTGCTTAATTAAAAGCACATTAGAGGCGATTATTTGGACTGAAAAAATTATTTAGAACATTAATTGCTTCTAAACGCCAGTCAAGTAATTGTTTCTTGATCTCGCGGAGTGCCACGAGGTCCGTGCCAAATTTTGATAAAAATCAAAATTTCGGTAGACACTTAAGGTATCTGTGAAAATTACCCTTCGGGCAATAAATTCACAAATACCTTAACCGGACATATCTCTAAGATCCGTGAAATTAGTAGATCGCGGATACGTGCTCGGAATATTTTTAGAATATCCGAACACGGGCGAAAAATGACAAAATGCGATCAAACATGATCGCGAAATAAAGTGACCTGGGTTGGGAATTAATTCCCACGTCAGTGAAAGGAAAATAAAGAAAAAATAAAGAAAAGGACAAAAGGGGAAAGAATTAAAAAAGTGAAGGGCAAAAGGGGAAAACAAATTTAAGATATAAGAGGAAATAAAAATTAAAGGAAGGGTAAAAGGGTAATTAGGCTTAAAAGATAATTTTGAAAAAAAAAAGGAAGAAGAAACGAAAAAGCAATGGCTTCTCAAGGAAGCCAAAGCCACCCCCTGGTGCCTATTAATGCACGGCCTCAGTGCCATTTCTTTCTTAAGTTTTCATCTGCTGTGCTGTTACTCTATCCGTTTGTGTGCACGACGATCACTCCATTGGACTTAGGAAAAATAGTAGGATCATCCTAAAGCTCTTGAGAGTCATTTCTGAAAACTT
Organism: Nissolia schottii; assembly: GCA_003254905.1. Lineage (NCBI taxonomy): Eukaryota > Viridiplantae > Streptophyta > Magnoliopsida > Fabales > Fabaceae > Nissolia > Nissolia schottii. The sequence continues at coordinate 159,570 of QANU01014009.1, forward strand.
CCTATCGCGCCTGGAAAGTAGGTAATCCTAAGTCCACTGTCTATGGGGATTTATATGTGATTTTATAGGTGTATTTTGGAGTATCTGATTTAGAAAGCATTATGTGAAAAATATAGAGGTTAAGTTTTGAAAATGATTTTGAGTAGTTCTGATGTTATGAAAATTTAACTGTACTAATTGGGACCCAGAAAGGAACTGTTTTGGAAATGTTATAGCGAAGTCTCGGAGAAAGCTACTAAACTGGCAATTTTTTTAGCTTTCAAACGATTGAAATTCAATTTCAATCGAATGAAAGAATTTTTCATCTTTCAATCGAATGAATAAGAATTTTAATCGAATGAAAGAAATTCAAGATTCATTCGAATGACCAAACCCTAGTCATTCGAATGACACAAAATTTTCAGAAACAAAAACTAAGTTTTCAAGACATTCGAATGATGAGGCTTTGACACTCGAAGTAGTGTTGAAAAACTGGAGTTTTGAGCTTTTCTATGTGTTCTAACAGGCCTAGAGTCCTAGAAAGTTGTTTATGTGAGTAAATGTGAAATTATTGTGTTATGTTAAAGCATGCATCATGAGAATAGACCACTAGAGGTTGTTGTCTAATGAATGAGTAATGAATAAAGATGAGAATGAAATGTAGGAACAAGAACATGATGAGAAAGATAAATGTGCATGTGAAAGAAATGAATGATGATACGCATGGCATGTTCTGAAAGAGGAAATGAATGATGGTACGGTCCGCTTCCGGCTTAGCCACGTGGGTGGCCCCTCGCCACCCGGTAAGGGGGTGGAGTCATGTTGGCCCAGGAAACAGACAGAAAAGGTAGGTCATGCACCGCCATGTGGGTCGACGGGCCCGGGTGTACGAGGAAGTATTGGGACAAGGAATGGTTATGAGGAATGATATGATTTCATGCATTGATACCGTGTCCCATAGATACCATGCTTAGAAATGTGCATGATGAAAGATACCGTGCTCGAAGGTAGCATGACGTCCCGTGCCTGGCAAGCATGGTGGGAGGTTACCGGGCAACATATGCGTGATGATCAGTTGTGTCTGTCAGCATACATGTTTATGTGGTTATGTTACGACGGTTAGCAATAGAAAGCGCGAGAACCTAGATAAGAAAGACCAGTTTCCCGATCACTTAATAACTTAGATAAAGCTGCTCAGGATCTTAAGCAAAGATAATAACTAGTAAGATTTTAGTATGCATGATCACGTAGAAACCCTTGGACGGCCTGGAGGATAACCGAGAAAATGAACGTTAAGTAGTGCTAAGGAACCCCACTGAGGACCAAGAGTTCTAACCCCCACTTGGTTATGGATCCAGGTGGGCATAGCGAGGAGATCGACTCGAGGGACGTATGGTAGACGACCGAGGGCTGTAGATCGGAGCAGGAGCAAAGTGAAGACTATCGCGTTAAGGCGATAAATGTTTTGTATTATGTTCTATGACTTTGATACATTTTGTGTAAATATCTAGTACTAAGACTATGTGTAGTTATGTTATGGACCTTGGTTGGAATTATGTATATATACCTATTCTTCGTGTTCTACTTCGGTTATTAGCGACTGTTGTTATATGTTATCTTAATCACGCACGACTCCTAGTTTATAAATTTATAAAGCACACGAATGATTTTCAAATTGGTCCATATTTTTGCATATGAGATATTTGCAAAGGTAAAAGTAAGGGCTAAAGGTAACCCGACACAACGGCTAACAATCCTGTGAGCATTGCTTACTACCATGGAAGTGGGCAGTTAGCAGGGGTGTTACAATCATCATGGTGTGAAAGACCGGTTGATCTCTCCTAGCTGACGATTCCTCTTGTTTCCTGAAGATAGTTTTGACTACGCTGTCTACAGATCTCTTGAAGGAGAATTCTTTGGCAACTACAAACTTTTGACTCTATTTGTAATTTTCATAATTTGTTACTCATTCCATGGGTATGAATATTTTTAGTTCTTTTCTGGATATCTGTTTTGGAATTTGGATGATGGATGAGACTTGTTCCTCTGGGTTAGCCGCCACCAACATTGTGTGCTCGTCATATTGTTTATATGTCGGAAGATCAAAGCAACGATCTTGCAATCTATAAATTAGTTGGTGTTGGAGGGTTGCCGCCAAAGCTTCACCATATTGTGTTACTCCTGTCAATTAGGCTTGAACTTTAAACCTTAAAAGAAGAGTTGGCTCTTTGAGCTGGATATTGAAGTTAGGGAACATAGTTAAAATGACACTATCTGCATTCAGTGTTATGTCAAAAACCGTTCCAATGGTTCCATGCTCATACTAGTGATAGTAGAGTCTAGAAGTGTTACTCTTGCAGTGACAAGAAAAGACTTTCTACTGTGGAGGGTGAGGACCAACCTTACTACTCTAAGGTGTAGAGCCACATATCCTTCTTTGTCTCCATAACTTTATTAAGGTATGACTTATTTCAAGATCTATGTATTGTTTAACTTGAGTAGCGCATAAAGCACACTGATCCAATTTGGTAGTCTAAATGTATTCTTTTACTCCCAGAGAGGGAGTAGAGATGAGCTTTCTCCATGGCAAGATAAAGTCAGACTTCTTTCTTCTAAAACATTATAAGGCTTAAGAGAGGTGAAAGAACAGTTTGTATCTGAGCATCTAGAGGAACATTGAAGTATTTCTATAAGGCTGTCAAGCTCAGAGCTAAGCTCTTTTTGCAAGATTCAGGGAGTTATGGGATAACTAGTTTTAAGGAGAGAGAGATGGGAGCAAACTCTTAATTTGAAGTGGTTTCCATATGTATGGTTGGTTCTTCCTTACTTGCCTTCATCCTAATATCTATCATGCACTCGCTTTTCAATAAAACAAATATGAAGAGTGGGAATAAATAATAGGATAATGAATTAACAAATATATAGTTACACTTTTATCAAAAAAAAATATAGTTACACTTCCTCCAAAACCCTAAGGTACTTATTTGATATATAGTCTATACCATATCTGATTAATTACCTATCCAGTCTTACCAAAATAAAACAATTATACCTATCTAATCTAGGTACAAATCAAGCAATAGTTGTCATGTGTTCCACAGAATTTACCATAGCACATATACATACATATATATGTATGTATGTATAGTAAGAGAGCGTAACCATGCACACTATAATGAAGAGAGCTATGTGGAGACACTATTAGGAACCCCTCTACACGTAACGCCAGGCCCGGAGGTAGGAGCAAGTAACTCATAAGGCAACACTCCAGCCCCACACCGGTTCCTGAGCGTCCGATCACAGTTCCTCTTCTCAATCTCCTTCTCGATCCGTCTAATCTCCGCCGAGAACCCGAAGAACGCGTCAACGATCTCCGCATCACCGGACCAAATCGATGGCTGCTGCCGCTCACCCAAGTACTCCTCGTCAGGCGAGTGAGTAGACAGCGTGTCAACAACAGCCATATACTTGGTCGCCTGCAACAAGCTAGGCAACGCATTCAGGAAATACTTTTGAGGGTCTTCTAGGAATTTTGCATATTCGGCTTCTTCTTCACCAGGGATCAGTTTTCGCATTAAAGGGGGACGGTTAGGCACGTAACCGCCATAAGGGTACTGTCCAAAATTAAGAGCCGCGTGTTGCGCAGATGCTGTCCAGATCAAGGTTGTGAGGATGGATACCAGATCCTCACTGTTGTTCAATGTGGGCCACCAACTCTCATGCCTGAGATCAGCATGGCCCACATTGATTGACTCAGAGTACCAAGCTTGTAGCTCTTTGTCGTTGCGAATCAGGCCTGAGTGCTGGTAGTAGTGGTTCACATAGGTGCGCACCCAGTTCTCAATTGCCGACCAGATCAGAAGCCCGTCGGTTGCATAAGGGTAGTCTTGTATTAAGAGCTTTAGACCATTTGGTTGCGTTGGGTCAGGTACCGCCATTCCCCTACCATATACATATACAAATAAAGCAACTAATTAGGTTATGGTTAATTAAGATTAACCACTTTTATTGATGCTAGTCTCTTTGTTTAATTACCTGCGAATGAGATCGGCAGGGAGGCCCTCCTTGTCAAAGCGCCAGAAGTTCTTGTAAGCAGCAGAACTGATCTCCAAGCAGTAGCGGCCGGGAGTGAAGGAAGACTCAATGACTCCATCTGCATGGACCAGGGCCTGACGAGCTATTCCATTGATCTCCAACGTGTACCTCATGTGCGGATCCAACAGCTTGAAAATCGGATGCATTGCACTTAGTTGCCTATGAGCAGCCAATATAAAAGGTTCCACGCACGCATGTGTACGTAACCTATACCATACACACCAATTAATTGGATAATAATCAGGTTGCTTGCTTAGTCAACAATTAATTACGTACCAGTGGTTAACAAGTTGGTGGACGCCCGAATCGTTGGCGCAAACATGAGCTTTGGCAAGCTGCCACGTCCAGTTGGTGGTGGCATCCACGGGAGGGGTAACTACTCGGGAACTCGTTCCGGTCAGGGTAAGTTCTATAGCAACAGGCTTCAGAGTGCCGAGGGGTGTCAAGAAAAAAATGGTACGCGTAGCATACGATTTTCTACCATCAAGGGCATTGATCCCATCCAGGAATGGATAGTAGACATCATGGTAATCTATCATGAACAACTTATTTTCCTCTATTGCCTGCAACATTGTTTAATTCATTCGGGGAAAATGTTATTAAATTTATTAATAAGCCATTTTAAAATTATTTGAGGATTATTAGCGGATACCAGTAGTTAACTATGAAGAAAGCTACCTGTTGCACTGTCATGCCATCAAGTTGGCCTAATATGTGCTCTTCTTTAAGAACAGACTCCAATGGACCATATATCTTGGGGTCAAGCTTGCTTACGGGTGGGAAAACTTGAACCCTCTCAATGTTAACAGGGTTGATTCCTGCTATTGCTTGCCGCGCAAATTCGTCATCTCGCAGCCACGCAAACTTGTCCTCTGCCACGCAAGCAAGTTAGATTTAGACAATTATTCTCGTAAATGACTTTACCTATATTATCTAACGTTTCAATCAGTAATAAAACTCTCAATTTAGTTCGTAAAATTAGATAAACAAGGGGATTTATATATATATATATTTATATATATATATATATGTACATACTTGAAATGATCTTGGGGACGTCATACTTAAGTAGTCCCTGGCTGGATTCTTGAATCTTGGTGACCAATTCTGGCATCGGGATAATTTTCTTTAAGAAATCATCGTCTTGCAACGACTTGATTATGAGCAGGCCTTCACTGTAAAGGCCGTCAACGTCCGAGAAATCGTTGAAGTCACGGTTGCTAGCAGAAAGGCTAGCCTTAAGGCGAGGGATCAAGTTATGTAGCACTGCCTTTAGCCTCTTTATAAAGAACGTGTGCTGCTTTGACTCCTCAAATTGTTCGTCTCTTGGTACGTACATAGGTTTTGGCTTCTCCACACGACTCTCTGCATTCATATCTGCACCCCATATATATATCTACTACTTAATTGCTCATAAATTGGGAATTGTCAATTTTTTATGCAAAATTGACTAAACTGAACTGCGGCATGAATGATATATGGTTCCGTTATAAATTAGTAAAACTGTGTCATTTTTATTTATTTTATTTAAGATCCCATGTTAATTTATATCTTATTTCTTTATTAAAAATAAAATTTTAATAATATATAAATCTTTTTAAAATGGGATATTAACATGCATATGGATATAGTGTACGTATATTCATTCTCAGAACATAGATCAAAAATAAATTTTACATTCATATGGGTGAAAAAACTAAAATAGTCACCCCTATAGTGATTTTAGCCCCAGTCTTTTTTTAAGAAAAATGATGCTGAAATCGTCATAGAGAATAACGATTTCAGTATTGTCACTTTTTTTTGTTTAAATTGTGTTGAAATCGCTATAGAATTTATGATTTCAGTATCGTCGCTTTTTTAAAAAAATGTGCTAAAATTATCATTACTTGTGACGATTTCAATACTATCGCCCATACGTTTATAAAAAATTATCAAAAACTTATTTCAGACATATGTTTACTTTGAATGCATATTTGTATAATTTGCTCTATTAAAATTTCATGAAATATAAGTCAATAGACGGTTTGTTAAGCAAAAGAAAAAGTATAATTAATATTTATCTGTTCATTATTAGTTTAGGTTGTTGTTACCCGTGTCGGTGGGAGGGCGGCCAGTACGACAGCGTCTTGGGTATGGATGTTGTTGGGACCCACCAAGAGTTGGTCTGGTGAGGTCAGCTGCTCTATCTGGATTTCCCAGATCGTTGTATGTATCGTAATCATAAACTCTATCACATAAGCTTCTAACTCCTTTGCCATCGCCTCTAAGATTTTTCAGCTCCTTCTCCCTCAATATTCTAAGCCCCGCAGGTGTATCTTGGGGTAAACATGGCTGTCAAAATCAACAACAGAGAATGTACGGACAAATTTCAGAACTTATTGCCCCCTTTTTGCTCATGAATGATAACCAGAACAAAAACAAAATATAACAATACGAAAGCATTTGTGAAAGTTAGAATTTTTTCCCTGCTGAGGAGGTTACGTTAAAAAAGTCAAGCATACTAGTATACTATCCTGTCAGTGCATTAAATTGGGTTGGTGTGACCGGTGTCTATTACTGTCGGTGTTGACACGTAAGCGTCATTCAACAATAATTTCCAAAACTCGTTTCATAAGTCCAATCTATGGCTGCCAGATGACGAATTCAATTACAAGTTGTATTGAGAGAAAGACTTTTTTCTATGATGTGAAATAGATATGAAGCAGCAAAGTATGTATAAGAAGATTATATATAATTTAGAAGAATGCGAGAAGAGTCTCATATTTAGGTAAAATTTAAATTAGAATATAGAAAAATAAGGTGAATTCTATCATATATTAATGAGATAAAAAATAATAATAATAATGGTGAGATATTGCATAAATTGAAAGTTGAAAATTTTAATATAATAAAATAAAATGGGCGTCATGTTCAACTGTCTAGTTGGCAATACATGGAAAGTTGCTTTGACCTTTTCTAAGCTGGAGAAAACAAAATAGAAAACAAAAAGCATTAAGATTTGAATACGAAGGAAGGAAGAGCAGGCAGACTTTAGGAAAAATAATAATTGAAAAAAGAAAGAGTACCTACCTTGTTAGAAAAGAAAATCCTCTTTCCAGGATGATTGTTTGTGGACTGAACCCATGAGTTGCAGGGGAAATGAACTGCCCCGCTGGCAAACCCTTCGATGGCTATGCTTTCCAAGAAGAACTCCCTCAGGTGCTTGTTGGTCACCATTATAGCTCCCGGAACCCCGAAACTCGAGTCCACCATGAATTCAGCTATGTAAGTCACTCTCTCCGCCTTCACATTCGATTTCTTCGACCAGTCCTTCAGCTCTGCTTCGTTGCTCTTCTTCGGTGCTCTCGTTTCTACACAAACCCAATAAAATTAAGAACGAAAACCCTAACCACAATTCACTGATAAATCGACATTCAAATTCAACAGCTTAAGCCCCAGAAAAGGACAAGCAAGTTCAAAAGGAAATTAATTAGACTCAACAAAAAATAAAAGAGTGTTAATTACTTGGATCAATCTGAGTGCTGATAAGTTCCAGCAGAACGTTTCTTCCGATCTTATCGGCGAAAGCGTCGAAATGCTTGACGAAGGTCTCTTTGAAATCCTCTTTGATCTTGTTCCTCACCGTAACTACAGCTCTAACCTTGAATTGAACTGGCTTCTCTGCTGCATGATGCACAGAGGAGGAGGAGGCCTTATAAATCAAATCCTCGCTGACTGCTGCCACAGGAGGAAACCTTGCAGCCTTCCTCAACACAACTCTTCTTGTGCTTTGACTTTCCAAAGACTGGCCCTGTTTCCGCTGAAACAGTTTTGAATTTGAGGTGGAAACAAATATTGAGGACCGCTGTATCAATGAAGAACCCATAATTTCCTTAGCAAGCGCCATCTTCCTTCTGTTGTGTGTTTGGGCTGGCTCTGTTCTGTTTACTTCTTTTTTTGGAGAGGAGGGGAGATGGCAGAAGCAAGCTACCTATTTGGTTTATTAGAATTAGATTATTATTAATAATGGAATGGACTTAGACTTCTTTTATACAGAGAATGAAAGAAATTAAGAACCGTGAATGAATGTCAGCATCCACGACCAAATTCACGCGGTTTTATATTATCAGGAAAACTAATACTTGTCATGATTTGGGAATCACTCTCCGATTTTGCCTTTGAATTTTTCTGTTTTTCAAAATAATTGGGCAGATATGTCCCGAGTCAAAAAGAATTTTAGGCGGAGGGAGAGAGTGATTGAAAATGGGAAACTAAATGGAAAGTGGGTTATTTATTGACTTGTTGATTCTCCAGTCCTAATGTTATTTATTACGGGAGACCTTACTTTTCATTTATGGGTTAAATATCTTTTTAGTTACTCATAAATATTAAATTTTATGTTTTATCTTTTATAAATTTTTTTATTAAAAGTTGTCCATCATATTTTTTTTTAAGGTTTTAGTTCATATTATCATATTAAATTGTTACGGCTGATGTGACAATTAACTTGGTCATGTGACAAAGGTGAGAGAGAGGGGGAGGGGAGGAGAGTAGGTGAGGATGCGTGGGTGAGGTTGCTTCAATAGTGAGGGCGACAAATAATTGAGCTGTAGCGAAGAAGAAGAAGAATAAGACAACAAGCGTATGTTGAGAGCAACACAAAAGTAAATAGGCATATCATCTTTGTATTTTGCGAACACATTCAGAAATACAACACATAATACAATCCTTGTGTTCTTGATTTCTCTCTTGCCTAGTGTGCCATTATCCCCTTTCACCCACAATACTTAACATGGTATCAGAGCCATGGTACCCACCTTAAACTCCCAAAGCTTAGACTCTCTCCGTTTTTGCTACACTCACCATACCAACCTCTGTTAATGACACAAATCACACTCATTACCTCTGTTGGTTACATCTAGCTACTCGATGCCTCTACTGGTTATGCCGAGCCACTTGTTACCTTTGTTGGTTACTCCCAGCCACTCATTACCTTTGCTGATTTTTCCTAACCACTTGTTGCCTTTGTTGGTTTCGCCTTGCCTTTGCTGGTTTTGCCTAGCCACCATTGCCTTTACTGGTTTCGCCCAACCATTGTTGCCTTTGCTGGTTCTGCCTAGCCACTTGTTGCCTCTGCTGATTACGCACAGTCACACGTTATCATCACTCGTTACCTCTTCTGGTTACGCTTAGCCGAATGGTTCTGTCTAGTTTTCCTATTTTCGTGCAAACATGACTCATCTACTTTCGTGCAGACATGACTCGTGTAGACATCACCATCATTTTGTGACAAGCTTAAAACTCATTGAATTTTAGCTTGAGGGAGAGTCTTGAGAATAAATCAAGATATTATTATATCTTATCTTAAATTAATTTAGGTTTATCTATTAGAATATTTATCTATCTTATTTGTTAAGTTTATCTTTATCTTATTTTCAACCTATAAATAGACATATCATTTTTGTACTTTGTGAGCACATTCAAAACTATAATACATAATACAATCCTTATCTTCTTGATTTCTCTCTTGTCTAGTGTGTCACTATTACCTTTCACCCACAATACTTAACACTTCTAATTCTCTCTTGTTCGATGTGTATTGGTCCAAGATTGTGAGAGGTGCAGGCTTTGTTTGTTCATGAAATCCCCTTCAAACTCCCCCTTATTCCTTGTATACCACATGTTCCACATAATAGCATACGCCACGATTAACCACACACCATCCAGAGAGACCAAGAAAACTTACCCGTCAAGAATAGATGGTCGAATGTCTCGTCAATTTCGTTGCATAACACACAGCTTGGATCATAGATGCTTCCTATGTTCAGTCTTCTCAACCGATCCTTTGTGCTCAGTCTTCTTTGTAGTGAGAACCAAAGGAATAGTTCAACCTTGATTGGCACCATTTCCCTCCAAATACTCTTGGGATTGAAATCCAGTAGGTTTAGTTAGTGGGAATTGAGACACTAAGGAATTCTTCTTCACCTGGCTACAATAAATTGAGTGTTAATTCAGATTCAGCACGTGAAATTGAAGAGAGATGTTAGACGACCACTCAAGCTTTTTTAATGGTAGATAAGTATCTTTTAAATGAGATATCTCATTTTAGAGGATAAAATGAGGAATTTCATAAATAAATTAATAAAATAAAAAATGAATTTCATTTTGTATTTTATTGATCTAACAATGAGATTCTTTACTTTATTTTTAAAATGAAAGAATCTTACTTTAAAAAAATCTAAATCCGGTAGACATCATGGAGAGGTACGATACAAAAAAAGTGACGGCGAGTTTAGAGAAACTAGAAAACCAACTTCATAGAAACATTGTTGCATATATAGTTACAATCTTAGAGAATGTGAATAACATCTATCTAAACATTGAGTTGTAAGTCGCTAGGATTGGTCCATTGGTAAGAGACTTGGATAATATGCATGAGATTTTAAGTTCAAATCTCATTGCAAGTAATGTAAATTTAGAAATACAAAAAAAGAAAACATTGAGTTGATCCAATCATTAATTTAACTATTTTTACATTAAATCTAAATTAAAAGAAATGACTTGATAAAAAAATTGAGTCAAGTTCAGGTTTTGTTTAACTCGACCTAATCCGACTATGTATACCTAACCATGAGAATTGAGGTGAGGTTTTTTTTTTTTTTTTTCCTGATAATTCCATATCAAATTTCATTGCACTGAAAATGGAAGGGGGGAAAGGATCAACATCATAATGATCTCCAAGTCACCAAACCCGCAACACTCGCAAGGTGGAGAAGGTCTCATAAACAAACAAGTGTTGAGGATTCGATTTTCGCTTTGAGCATGAAACAACTTTAAAACTCATATTTAGTATTTACTCCCTTAAATTGGCCTCTAATACGCGAAGTCATCAGTCAATGTTTTAGGGTTTAGGGTTTATGTCTACCAGAAACACTTTCAATGTTTCCGGTAAACATCTTAGGAGACCCAAAAACTCTACCTTCATATACCGCCTACCAAGAAAAGAACAAGAGGGAAATGTTAAAATGCCACCCGAATTTATTTATCTCACTAATACTACGTGTACAATAAAAATTGTATAACTTTTGTATAACAACATTAAATATTTATTTTATAATATTTATTTTTTTATTTTGTAATGTTTATTTATAAGAGAGCATGAATGCATGCATTTTTTAGTGAGAATAGAAAAGGAGAGAGTGTAACAATTATTTTTCGCTATTTAATTACGTGCGAGTCCCATTTTATTTTGCTTCCGTATCTAAAATGTTAATTCATATACTTGTAATATTTGTTCATTATTTTAAAATGCTTGTTCAGCACAATTATACAAAGTTATATAATTTTTCGTTGTAGGCACAGTGTTACTGTATTTATTCAGACTATATAGTTGTTGTGGAATCCAAGTTCATACACTTTTTAAAACTCTACTTGGTCGTGACTTTTAAAAAATTGACTTTTCCTTTCGTTTGTACCTCAGTTCCTTTGAAATCCCAGCCCAAGAGAGAGTCATGTTCCATAAAAAAATTTTAAAAAAATGAAAAAAAGAATAAAAAAAGAGGGAGTCATATGAGTGCGGGAATTGAGAAACCTTAAGTTGTTTTGTTTCACATCCTTGGAAAAAAGAAGGTTTTCTAACTCTAATAATGTTGGCAATAAATCAGTTAGATATGCATAAGAGTTTTGATATATCTTCCTTTTGGAAATTCAAAATCACACTCTTGATGAATTTTGAAAAAAATATTTCTCTCTTCTTCTATTCTCTTCTTTTGTGCATACTAAAAAGGAAAGTTGTCATTGTTATATTTTTTTAATCTTATTGTTTCTTTTCTTTTAAATTGTTTAGAGTTTTTTCTATTGAATAAAAGGGTTAACTCTACTGGATCTAGAGCTTAATTGTTTAGATTTTTTGTTTCTTAAAACAACTTTTCTTTTATTTTCGTTATCTCTTTTGTGATTGTGCTAGTCCCCCTTTGGGTGTTTTGGTTTCTTTGCTATTTTTGTAGCATATGAGAAATATGTTCGGATTTATGACAAAATGAGATGACCTACATTATTCAAACTGCAACATTTTTTTATGTGGTCTTCAATGTAAAAGATATTTGGACATTGATAGTATTTTAGCAAGGAACGGAGCTAAAGATTGAATTAATTTAGAATGCAAAGTGTTTTTTTGTCTCTTATTAATTTTAAATCCGATATATTTTTTTGAATTTGTAAATGTCACTAGACTTCTTTATTATAAATGAAACTTTTTATTATTTAAAAAAAAGTAAAATTAAGAGTATTTAAGATAATTTATCATTTCTCTATAGAGAAATGAAAGTAAAGCTTAAATAATTTTATGAGTAAAATTATAATTTATAAATAATTTAATATTCTGCTCTCTCTATATACTGTATTTTTTATATAAATGCTTCGTATGAACTTTTACAATTAGTTTATACATTTATATTATAAAATTTAGTTTTGAAGTATTATTAGTAAAAAACAGGGAAAAATTAATGTGTCTTTAGATTATTTGTTATAGAGTTTAAAGTAGTTTTAAAATTTTAATACATTACACATATTTACAAAAACATTTTTTTCAATAAAACTCTTTAATAAGTTCCTTTAACTACTTGTTAACAAAATTTTAAAAAATATAACATAATTTAATTATTTATTAATAGATGTGAATTAAATATCGCAATAATTGTTTAAAATAAATACTAGGGTGAGTGTAACATATGATTAATTAACAATTAAATGTGCGAGGGGTCATATTATCTTTAGAGGGTGTTTGGTATGAAGATTATGAATAATATGGCAATCTGGATTACTTGGATAATCTATATTACCTTCAAAGTGGTAATGTAAATTATGGAGGTGTCTATATGTATTACCACATCTAGCTAATCCTAAATAATAATAATAATAATAAAAATAATAATAAAATAAAAAAAGTAATGATAATAATTACAATAATAATTAATGTATATATACATATACTGTAATCTTTTCTATATATCAAACAAGATAATGTAAATTGTCAATTACATTACGTTGCATATCAAATACAACAATGTAACATTACTAACAATTTAAAAAGTAATAAAAATATTTTTAAAAGTTAATCTTAGAGATAACATACCAAATGTTTCCTCATCTTCTTTAGGTCTTAAAGGCCAATTAAATTTAATCTAATTAACATATGATACGGTCATCCCATCGTATAATAAAATAATGTGGTTTTTTCCTTTTTATTAAAAAAATAATGTATGAAGTTGACCTCAAAGGTAATTGAATTTGAAGGAAGAAAATGAAAGAAACAAGAGGAAGAGGCAACCATGTGTAAACGAATAACGAAATACGCGTTGACTAGGTAAGGTAAGACAGGACCGTTTAGGTTTCAAGTTTCTAAACCTGAATCCTTAAAGTCAAACTGACTTCATTCAACAAAAAGACAGCCCTTAGCGAGGAGACTGGTTATTGAGACGACATTAAAGAAAGAAACAAAAATACAAAATTTTGTTTGATTATTAAGGTAGATATAAAAATTTATATGTATTTTTTATATTTTTAATTTTGTTGAGATGTAAAAATAGTACACGGAAATAAAATCTTTTAGATTAGGATAATGTATTTTTTTATTAAATTAATATAATAAGAATATTTTACATCACTTGAAGTGTATTTTATGTTTTATCTTTATTAAACTAAATAGATATAGATATAAATAAATGTATCTGATATATTATTACTTAATATAATATAAGATTGACTTATTCTCTTAGTTTTATATCAATAAATAAATTCAAAAAAATCATATTTAATTCTTACTTAAAACCTATGATCTATTTGACTTAAACATATATTTATTTAAAAAAGAAAGAAAGAAAAACAGCCATCAGCTACGACAGGTTTCTTATTTTCAATGATATAAATTTGGAAACTTAATGAATTATTATTCCTCCTATTTCATAATAGCATTAGTTTGGGTCAGCCAATTATGGTTCGGGTAAAATCCTGAACATTTCGTCTATTAATTAGTTCTTGAGTATGACTTTCATATCAAATATTTGACCTAATTATCTTTTCAGTTATGCTACATGTACACCCATATATCATACACCATACATACACCCGTATTAGAATACACAAATAACCGTTTCATCCACTCTTTCTCCCACTCTCACCAACACGCGCGTGAACCCACGTTTCATTCTCTTTCTCGAAAATTTTCGCTGTTCATTGCTCGTCGTCCTCTTCGACTTCGTCGTTCTCTTCGACCCCGACGTTCTCTTCGACCCCGACGTTATCTTCGACCCCGACGTTCACTTCGACCTCGTCGTTCTTTGTGATTTCATGCGCAAGATCTAAGATTTGTTAGAGAGATGAGTGATTGACGATGTTGCTGCTTGTTATCATATTTTAACTAAAAAAGAAAAAGTTCAAAAGAAACCAAAGCATAATTGACAGGAAGAAGGAAGAAGAAGGAAAGGAACAAGATATACATAATTTATGCTGTGACCTGTGACCTGTGATAATGTTTGCACATTCTGCCCATAATGTTTGCACATATGCCTATATAAAGTTTGCACAATTCTGCAGTACATCAAATTCTGCATTTTTATGCATTTGTGATACACAAATAATGATTATATTACACAATCTAATATTTAATCATATAGTAAATAAAAATTCAATTTGTGTCAACAAATTATAGTGTTTTATGGATTATTTGTTGAAATGTTGAGAATGTGCCAAAATGCACATCATCTCCCTTAACAAAAACATTTCTATGGCCCTGTGAATAATGTTTGCACATATGTTCACTTAATGTTTGCACATACGCCCATATAAAGTTTGCACATTTTATTTTCTGTGTTATAAAACTTCAGAACACTGTAATTTTTCACAGCAACGTCACCAAATCAAAAACTCTCCATAGAATTCATCAAAAAATGACGAAAAATTGCCACAGATTCTTGTATTATCATTTTCGATCACTAACTAAATGAGATTACGATTGTATACGCTTTGATTGTGGAATTGCACTTGCGACTTTGATTTCCATGGAGGATTGTGGTTTCCATGGAGCTCGCGTTTTGGTTCAGAGGAGGACAGAGGATGCTGATGCCGATGACGACGACGACAACGGCGACGACGACGACGACGAGGGGTTGAAGATGATGGGTGAAAACGACGAGGAGAACGAGCTCGGGATTGGTCGCGCGCGCGTTGTGTATAGTTATACGCTGTACGTATAATTATCATTAATTGTGCATAAAAACGTATAAAAGGCTGGTGTATATACGAGTGTATGTTTTATGGGTGTACATGAAGCATTTCTGTTATCTTTTTTTTTAGAAGTACCCACCTGTACATAATTTTGTTTCAGTTGGACATAACCTTTTAGACAATAAAACTCTTCCTTCTAAGATTTAAGACAACCGCATACAAATGACTTAAATTTAAATTCTTTTATTAAATTAAAACAACCCTTACCAACTAATCTATGTATTTGACCTAATTATCTTAACTATTATTATTATTATTATTATTATATTTTGATAAAACACAATTCCATGTACCCTCACTAATCGTCTAAAACCCTGCCCATTTTACGTTTTCATTTCTATTGTACTATCGTCTCATGTTGTCCGTTCAAACCCCTGCCACCTTCATCCCACCGCCACAGCCACCACCATCCCCATTAGTCACCGTTACCGCCATCCATTGCCATTACCTACCTCCTTCTTTTCACTCACTATTGACCGTAGAATATACACTTATTTATAGCTTAATTTAACGTGATTTGTGCTTTACTGGTTAGAAATTTATCCAATTTGTACGTGATATTTGAGCTTTTATTTAGTTCGTGAAACTAAAGTAAATTTGGCAACTTGTAGGTGAAATGCGAGGTTTTGAAGCTATTTTATGCCAATCTTGCAAATTAAGTGGGCAATCATGTTCAAATGCCATCTTTTATTTATGATGACAACAGACAGATGATAAATTTCTAAGTGCTAAGCACAACGGGACTCCATATGAGCTCCCAACAACATTACCACATGCCCGAGTTTTACAAGTACCGGGCTCCCAAGTAGAGAGTTGGGATGAAATCAAAATTTCAGACCTCAACAAACAAGGAAAAAAGTCTCCGTGAAAGAGAAATTCATTGAGTTAAACTCAAAAGCGAACTACACTCAACTCCAACGAACAACAGAACTTAAAGCCAAGCAGGAAAATTTCAATGGCAATCATAACAATCCACACTCTCATAAGGGCACTAGATCAAAAGCACGATGCTCGACAACTAGCATATCAAACTCGTGTTGGGACAATATTACAGAGTATTGTCAAGAGCCCAAAGAGCTCACCTCCCACTACGAAGAGGAGGGAGCTCACCTCCCACGACAGAGATGTCATGACACAAAAAGTCATGACTGACGCATGAGAGATATGATCCCTTATGCAAACCTTTGATTGTAATTTTTATGAAAACGTGGTTATTTAATCAAATAATTAAATAACTTACTTAAAATCCTTTTATAAATAAATAAATCCATAAGTCACATATCGGCACATAAATCTTTTACAAATTTTATAGGCAAAACTAAATTAGAATATACAACAATGCATGAAAATATTGTCTTTCTACATATGTGACTCTGGAGCCCTCTAGACATAACTAAAATAGCAAATAGCTCCACTACAAGATGAAACTCATCATTAACAATTGAACTGGGTTGTGGAGCTTTACTCTGAATCAACAACACTATCAAAGAAACATGGGAGATGAGGGGCGAGTCATCAAACTCAATGAATGACAGAACCCAATGACTCACGTGGGACATAAATAAGCACGAAACTCACAATGCAATAAGTATTGATAATAATAATAATAATATTAATGATGATGATGATGATGATGATGATGATGATGATGATAAATGTTCGCGAGTAATTCGTATAGGGAGCGAAGTTACCTGAACACGAGTAGAGGGTGAGGAAGGCGCCTTGACGGAAGCTCAAATGCTTGGACGGAAGCTCCAAGCGGGTTCCTCTTGGAGAGAGTGTGATGGCGGGGTGTATCTGCAAAGGCACTCCGAAGCTCAAGTAAGCACAAGAGTTAGGTGAATTCTCTAGGAAGGGAATGAGTAATACCTGGTGACCTAAGGTCATGTGCTTTTATAGATGAGGTAGAATGCTAAGATAAAGATAAAGTGAGGGTAGTTCACCTAACCATTCCCTAGCTTATCTTTTCCCTATCTAGGAGTTAGTTGCGGATTGGAGGAGGAGAAGTCGCGACTATCTCTTTTTAGTTTTGTTGGGCCGGATCGGACCCGAAGTCTTGGGTTTGAGACCTTCTCCTCCTCTAGGCGTTGTGAAACTTACTCCCTTTAGGCCGGTGTGACCAGGTGAGGAGAGTCTCTTCTACTCCTTAGAGGGTTGGGGCTCTCTTTGAGCCTTTTAGGGGATGTGAGCTTCTCTCCCTCCTTAAAGAGTTAGAGCTCCTTGGACCCCCGGCCTTTAGCCCGTAACAATAATAATAATAATTTTCAAACTTCTGAATATCTGGAGAGATATCTATCTTAGAGTTCTTCCAGAGCTTCATGATATGCTTCAAATTTAACTATTCAAGTCTCACAATGTGCTATTTGCCCGAGCCTCCCAGTATGCTATCCACCTAGGCATCATGGTATGCCTACAAGGTACCAAGGTTAACATAGGTTGTTGCTGACATACAGTTCTAATCTAAATACGCACAGTCAAAACTTATATTCATTTTATCCTCATGATAATAATCTCTAAAAATCATAATACTTGTCATGCAACACATGCAATGACTCACTTACTATCAAATGGTCCCACATGTAAATAAAAATGTTTCATAAGTTCATAAATATTTTTCGTAAAATATTTCTAAAACTAATTTTCTTTGGACATTCTAAAATATTTTATGATGATATTCTCATAAAATTATATCATAAACTTGCTCGTAATAAAATATTATTCATGAAAATAATTATTAATGGTTGTTAAAATAGGTCGTGAGAAACTGTCATTCACCTAGAGTTGCCAAAACTCCCCTGTTGTTAACCGATACCTCCTGTGGAATATCGTTCTTCGTTCTTAATTCAAAAGTCTCACAAGTACTATACCTCACAATTATATATATTTCTTTCGTTAGTCAGTCACGAACACTCACAACACAAGGGCAAGAGATTTACTCACCAAGTGTATCAATACACAACACAATGTTAGCTTTTGTATATATAGAGTTTTAAATGCATGAAAGCAATGAATGCTTTCACCAAAACTTATAGCAAATGGTTAAACAAACCAGATTTCACTTGTGCATCAATACTTAATGTGTGCAACAATAATGTAAGCATATATTCAACTTATCCATTGAATATGTCCAAAATCCTTTATCACATTTTTCATCTTTCAACCATAGTATTAAAGACATGTTAACAATTTGTCAATCAAACAACTATTCTTCGACATAATTGGTTGAAGAACAAGTCACAAAATCTCTACTTTAATTTTTCAAGGTATAAACAAGTAATAATGAGTAACTTAATGTAAAATGAGTAGTATGTATAAAATGATGTGAAAAATGATGAAACACGTGAGATTATGAACTAACTTTCTTGATTGATATAATGTATAATGTGTAACATACATACATACATATAACCTTATATATAGTAATAAATGTATTAAAGGAAGGTCCAACAACATAATAAATATAGCCTATACCATACGTAACTTCATTTTCTTTTTGTAATTCTATATAAAATAAATAAAAACATATAGTTAAAAACATATTTGTCAAAGTACTATATAAAGCCTATAAGTAGAAAAGAATAGAAAAAATATAGAAACTTTCATTTCATGAGAAAAATTTGGCTATAAAGTCAAATGCCTTGCTACATATAGAAAACAATAATAAAAAATGAAACATATCATATCATGAAACAAAAGAAACGTGTTGGTCAAAGAGCTATGGAGAGGCGGGAACTCACCTTCTACTATGGAGACGCTGGAGCTCATCTCCCACTATGAAAAAGTTAGAGCTCACCTCATCTACCAGCACTCATTTGTCCTAGGGGTCAAACGTTCGCGCGGAGAGAAGGTCGCAACATAGGGCCAGGGGGAGAGCACCCCACTAGGCGTGCTCAAGGCGGCAAGCCCAAGACTCATGGCCCAACTTGGCGCAACTCGACCAAGGTAAGAGTGCATACCTTCCTCAATGTCCCTAATGGACCATGCAACTAACTTCGAGATAAGCGAGGTAAGATAAAATTCTTAGATAAGGGGAAATCACTATTTGAATTCCCGATGCTCTATCTCAAACTAACTGACCTAGCTCACCTATTAAAGCAAATAACCTCAGGTCATCAAGTATCATTTATTCTTACTCTCGAGTACTCACCAAATCTTTGTGCTTACTTAAGTGTCGAAGTGCCTTTACAAGTACACCCCGCCGCCACCACTATCTCGCACCAAGAATCCAGCTTTGAAGCTTCCATTAATGCGCTTCCTCAACCATCTACATGTGTGTGACGGCCCAATTCTGGACGTGACCGCACGTAGGGATACTGCCCCTAAGGAAGATCTATCGCAACCTTGACTACTGGACATGCATGATACTAAATCATAAATGATAAATAATACTGTTTGAATTACATGATATCTGATGCTAATGTCTGACAATGCGGGACCCTGCCTAAGTCATCTGGAGCAATCCTAATAAAAGAAAATAACATAAGGTAGGCCCCACTACAAAGCAGAGCTCACCATTGACGTTAGACCTTGCTGCTACTGGATGAGGGGAACGTTATCACTCTTCCCAATTGTATCTTAAAAATAATATGATAGAGGAGTGAGTTTTCAACTCAGTGGTGGGTATCTCGATACCATACACATAACAAATACTAGCATGTAACATAGATAATATATATAGCTGAAAGAAAAATGCAAAATAGTTCACACATTGTAATTGTTTTGGGAATACTTCTATTGAATATGATATTGATAAAGCTATTGTATAATACTACTTGTCTCCAATGGAGGGGCGCGATGAGAGATACCTCTCAATCCTCGATCAAGGGAGTGTGAGCTCGACCTTGCTTCACCACGATAAATCCTCACGGTCCAAGTGCGCTGGAATCCATAAAGAATACTGAATCACTGTGGGTACATTGAACCCATATTATACTAAGAATATTGTGGTACACTAAACTCATATAATACTGAGAATATTATGGGTATGCTGAACCTAGATCATACTGAAGCTGCTGAAATGTAAGTCTACTATCCTAGGGTTGTCATGCATACTTGATTATGATATTCTTCAATTAGTGTGGGCAATCTAATTATAATCTAATTAATGTAGTAAATTACCAGCATATTAAATTCTATGCCTACTGATTATGGAAAGTTTATCCTAAGATCATATTATAGGAGTTGGTACATAAGCCTAACCAAATAGTTCTAAGCATATAAACATACATTTATTTCATATAGCACATAAATAGTCTCTACTTAATCCTAACATATGATTTACTAATCATTAATTAGCCTAGATACATGAATAATTAAATAATAATAACAATACACATGTTAGCATAACTGACTCGATTGACGGACTGGCAATGCGGTACACCATCGACGCACTGGGACCTCCACTCACCTGAAAAGACCTTAAACTAGGGAGCACTGACATTGGAAGCTCCGAACGGCATAGCGTTGGCACCTGGAATGAACAACAAACACCACACTGTGAGAAACTGACAAAAATATTATTGAAGGGTGTCATGGTAACGATCTAGCATTGCTACGGTGAACCATTGAATTGTGATTAGTGAGGAGATCATTTAGCATTTTAACTATTGAATTGTGATATCGGCATAATCAAAGATAAAACCAAGACAAAATATGTAATTAGACATCATTAATTTGAGAATATTTTTAGCAGCCTTTTCTTTTCTTTTTTCTTTTTTCCCTTCAACCCAATTTTGCTCCATCTAGTAGCTACCTTCTCCTAAAGATAAGTGTTATAAATTGGAATTGTGGATGCAAGAGTGGTGACTTACAATAATGGGAAATAGTTCCAGGGGTGGTAGGCGGGGCGGTGGTGGATATGTGGAGTAGGGACAGGCGAGCGGCCAAAGAATTGGTTAAAATCTTGGTTGGGCCACCCTTGGTGGAACAAAGAGAAACATCGTTTAAGAGATATTGGAGTGTACCTTATGTAATTATATGCACATGTACTTTGCATGGTGTGTGGTGCACCTTACTTTACCTAGTACACTATAACAATTTCACGTGATGGTCAAAATAAGTAAAATATTTTTTTATTTCTCTTTTTATTTTTCCTTCATTACATAGCATGAGTCTTGGGATTTATTTAGGAGTTATACCCACCCAATCAAGAGAGAAATCTAACTCTATATAAAGACTATATTGCTCATGTCCTTAAGCAGTGTGAGATTCTAACATCTACTACCAAGAGAACATTGTCAATGATTTATTTTCGAAAAGGGTAGCTAAACATAAAATTAACTAGATCATTGGTTCAGTTGCGATAAAATGCAACTAGTTTTGATGTGGATCTTCAAAAGATCTGCATGTCATTCATATTATATACGATACTTTAGATTTGGAAGCGAATAGCTTAAGTTACAATTAATGGAATCAAAAGATGATTATAGAGGAATGAATCATGTCCGTGATTAATTAATGAGTCACGAAATTGGTCGATTGCTCCAGAAAAAGACTACAAATGGTTTCTATTCTTTTCAATAAATGGGAAAGAAAAATCGTTGCATATAATGTTGCCGGCCACATACCTTTTATTTGATTTTTTTTAATTCTTTCCTATTATTTGATTAGTATAATTATAACAGACAAGGAATCATAAAAGGTTTTCCAAAATCTCTTAAATGAAAATTCTATGTTAGAATGTGAGGCATTGGGTGGAAAGGGAAGGTGGGGATGGTAAGGTAATTAAGAGTAGCAAAAAAAAGTTCCTTTAGTGAGGATTGTGGAAACAAAAAGACATGTAGAATCTATTATGAAATGTGTTAGACATGTTGAATTAACCAAGATAAATAGCTACAATTTTGCCAAAGGGGTTTGAAAAAGATTTGCTCCTCTTTGATTTGTGCTTGTTGTGGTGAAGATGATATTGAAGATATTCATCACATTTTCTGTTCCTGTTGTTCTTTTTGGATAATCTGGTGTTTTTGACTCCAAAACTAGAACATAACTTGGGTGATCCCTTGTGATCATAAACTATTTTTCAAATCTTGGTTATCAATATCAATGTGAGGATTGAAAATAAAAAACTTTGTCAATTGCCTTTTTTTAGTTCGGTTTGGTTGTATTTCTTTTTTTTTTTTTTTTTGTTTGCTTTTGATTAGTGGACCTATTGCTTTTTTAGCTATTGTCTATTCTCATTTTTTAGAATTTGAGTGGCTTGAATCTCTAAAAAAAAGATACATCTTTCCTATAATTGTTCGACACAGTCAATGTGGGTATGTGATTAGAAAATGAAAACCTCCTTTTTTCCAGTTTCTTCTATGATCTCTTACATTGATCATCATTGAATCTAGTGTGTCTACTCAAAATGTAAAAGTTGAGTAATTTGGTGCTTACATCGCTAGAATTTAGGACCTTTCAACGATGGAAAATCTATATCTCCCTCTACAGAAGTCAGGTCGTGACTCATGATGATTCAAGAACTTCTACAATGCTATTGTTTAACTTAGGAACGTCTGAAGGCTAAGTGCCGGATTTTTAACATACTCAATGAAAAAGGTATTAAAAAAAACATCATTTTTATTCTTGAAATTGACAACTTTTGATAATTTTGTATCTAAATTTTTAAAATCATCACAATTGACTCTAAAATTACCAAAAGTCCATCAAAATTATCCCCTATTACCTTAATCTAATGGACAAACTTGATAGACTTTTAATAATTTCAAAAACAATTTTAATAATTTTGTAAATTTAAGAACAAATTTGATAAAATGACTAACTTCAAGGATGAAAATGATATTTTCCTATGTTTAACGCCACACTTTTATTTTACATATTTACACATCTACAAATATAACATGCCAGACTAAAACTATAACAGGCTTCACAAGCCTTACAGTGTACATAAGTTTTGACCTATCAATATAAATATATTAATATAAATAGGCTTTTAAATATGCATAATCCTTGACAGGCCGCCTATTCATTTTCCACCCCTAAAATCACAACTTGTTCAATCTTGCGCGATCAATCCTCACGCCGGTCATAATGACATGATGACATCTGAAAAACCAAAAACACTATTATCTTCAACCAATATTCATCCTCACGGAGTAAGAAATTATTAAAATACTCATAAAATATCAAATTATTTACACGTCTATAACTATAACAAAAGTCAGATTGTACATATAACAGGCCGAACGAAACACGTCAGACCATAGTATGCCCTTGATAGGCCATCTGGCATGTTTCTGTGCTTAAAATCTTTGTTAAAAAAAAAAAAAAAGGCAGTAATGCATCAATTTAACCTCTCTCTTTTTCTGGTCGGTTTACCACTTATTTACAGACAACTTGGATTTGGGGCACCATTTACAATTACTTTACCCCAACCAACCTCGATTTCAAAATGCAGCCATTGGTGAGTTGGTTCCATTTGGTTAACAATGTGTATATCTGTACATTATGTAGCTGTCAACACTGTAGTTCCTCACTGCAGCGACGCACAAAAACTGCTGTTCCTATGGGACGTTCGCAGATCAATGGGACAAAAAGCCCAACACCCTGCAATGCTGTACAAATATATAAATCTAACTTTGATGCTTGCACCAATATATATGTTCCTTTCTCTATAACACTACTACTGCTCTATGATCCTCAGCAGATTCTTCCTCCTCAAGTTCTTTAACTAACCGTTCAATCTGCCTTCTATAAACTGGCATGAAGTGATCACTTATCATGGTCTGTGAAAGTCTCAGTTTACTATATAAAGACCTAGAAGTAAGGAAAATCCCAATCTTAGTCTCATCTGGCTGGCTATGTTCTGAACTTGAAGAGGTTGAGCTACCACCATCACTGTCAATCTCGGCAACATCGGAGTGGAGTGTAACAATATGCATTATCTTTCCTGGGGGAAAGAATCTGTGAACTTCTTTCATTTCAGGTGCGGAGCTCTGGATATGCTCATCTGTCACCTCTGCTATTGTTGCTTCTTCTTCCCTTATCTCCTTTACCACATCGGCCTCCTCATCACTTTCAGATTTGTCATAAAGCTCATGCTCAAGTTGCTGCCACAACTCTGCTTCACCCATCTGATCATCATGTCTATTATGGTCCATCATCTCCTCACTGTCATCGAGATCAACATGCCCCACACCGTTTGGACTCATTTCATCAGCAGATGAGCATTCAATTTCAGTAGACCATTCTCCTATTGAAGAAGATACAGCCAGGTCCATGTTCTGAACTGCAACTGTTGTTATCCTCTTCTTGGGAGAATGAATAAGCGGATCAGAACTTTCTACATTGGCAGAGGATGAAGAATTGGGGGAATCTTTGGAGTTTGGATGAACACTCATGGACCGCCGACGGGGTCCTATGCATGACCAAGAGGACAGGTTAAGGGTGCGTCGCGTCCATGCTGCCTGAGCCATACTCCGGGCCCTCTTCATCACAACCTGCAGTAGTACAAAATTCAAACCATAAAAAAGGATGTTGAAGCAGTAACACTTCTATACAAAACTGCACTGAACAGGTCACCCCCCAACTTCAGAAGTGAATTTAATGATCAAAACTTAATTCACTCTTATGACAAGTGGATAGCAACACCACACCACATTCTGCTTGACACAAGAAAAACAAGGGAAAAGAGACCAAAACTACTTAAGACCCTAACAACGTACACTTTTTTTCAAGTCTAGCTTTAGAAAACAGTAAGTTGTATGATACCTGGTTGCA
This sequence comes from Nissolia schottii, assembly GCA_003254905.1. Lineage (NCBI taxonomy): Eukaryota > Viridiplantae > Streptophyta > Magnoliopsida > Fabales > Fabaceae > Nissolia > Nissolia schottii. Next base: position 184,623 of record QANU01014009.1, read on the forward strand.
TGACATATCATAGAAGGAAAAAGTACCTGGGTACCATTAGAAACTGGTCGCAAAATAGCTCCAGCCCCAGCCACTTTTGCTTTGGCAGTGGCAATGGATGGGAGACGAGAACCCAATGCTGAAGCTGAACGATAGACAGTACTGAGTATTCTTGTTTGCTCAATTTGATTCCTCAAGTCATTTATCCATGCTGATGCTGTCACCTGAAAATTGAGGGTGAAAAGTTGATACATGCATGATGCATGACGGCTAAACTGGTTGTTTCGTCAAGCCACAATAAGGCAATTAAACTGAATCAGGTGTATTATATAGTAACTTAGGAACATTTAGAACACTTCCTAAAATATGCTACAACTCCTTCCACACAGTTTTAAGGATACTCAAAGCAGTTCATTATCATAAATGAGCTTAACAAATCTACAACCTAATTACTATAATACTTTTTCCAGCATCCAAGTCCAGTACGATGCAGAGGAAATTACCCTCCTCCCAGCACAGTCCAATTAATCAAGATTATAAAACATTTCCCATTAAAAGACTGCACTATTTTTATTAAGGAAAAAAAGGATTGCAACCTCAGCACGCAGGTCATCCACAGATGCAGCTGAGAATGTAGGCACCAAATCAGCTCCATTTATGACAGAAGTAATAAAATCATTGCCTGATTCTGCCAACTCCCATGTCATACAAGCAGCTGCGTGAGTAACAAGATGTCAGTTTCATGATGTAGCACTTAAGGTAAAGAGACTCACTGTGTAACTCCAATATAAGTTCCAAAATGATCAGCACTGCCAAAACATCCTTTAAATTTGAAAATATGGAGAATCATATTTAGGCCAAGAGTATATCTTCTGTATCAAAATACATAAAGGCAAACCTGGAGCAAATGTAACACATTTAGTCACAAACAGCTCCTTTCGCTCTCTTAATATATATGTCAGAAGTGCTGCTGTGCCTCCACCCAAGGAGTGGCCAACTATCTACATAAAAATAAAAAATTTAAAAAAAAAAAACCCCTTCAAAAACGATCCCAGAAAACCATAGAAGTATCATACTATACCATTTGAAGCTTTAAATCTATATAGATTGATGCAAACAGCATATTAACAAATTCAAATGGTTTCAATAATGGAGAAAATAACATTTTTCCATTAAACTATAGAATCATCAACTCTCTTAAATGACTAACACAAATGAAGCCAAATAGAAATATATGGTAAACAGTATCATCACATGCACTAAGTATGGAGTATGCACATATTATCAATAGGTAACAAAAAAAATTTTAAACAATTATATCATGGTAACAGAAAAGTGTATTGTTAAGTGAAAAGCATCCTAGCTTTGCGGAAATGATGTCAAGTTGTCAACAAGTAAAGGGAAGAGGAGGACCACTCATATCAGTCAATTGTGGGGGGGGGGGGGGGGTAAAGACATATCTTTACCTTAATTCTATAGTCAGGGAATTTTTCATGGGCTTCAATGAGGCAAGGAGTTGCAAGCTTTGCAATCCACCGAGCAGCTGCAACCATTCCACAATGTGCATAACCTAAAACTAAATCACTAACGCCCCCCTCATGAACCACAGTGTGATGAAATGGTACCACAGCTCCCGTAGCAGCTGTTAGAGTATCCTTGATACTATGTGTGCCACGAATCAATAAAAGAATGCATCTCATCTTCTGATCAGATATTATCGTAAAGGCAGGCCTCAAAATCTGTAAGAAAAATGAACAGAAAAGTTTAGCCAAATACATATTGTTATCATCAAATGAATAACAGCGACTGGTAGTCTCAACTATGGCCCCCTTTCATTCATTGAGAAACCCGCTTCCCCTGCTGTACAAAAAGTAAAGAAGAAAATCCCTCATAGCCCCAATTAACACTTTAGCAACCCTTCATCCCATTTTTCTTGGACTAGAATAACATGCTCTGTTACTTAAGCCTCTTACCCTTCCACAGAAGAAAAGATTGTGACTAAATATTCGTTAAACAATCAGTACAGACATTTATTTACTATCCTTCCTTTCCTGAAATTCATACAAGACTTACTCCTGCTTTAGGTTCCTGAAGGAGAACATTCTCTTCAGTATAGCCAGTTTCTTCTAGAAACAAAGGAAAAGGCTTCTTCGAAAAATGCCAACACAGAGTCAACAAGTTTAAGAGATACTTAAGTTCAGTAATTATCTCAGATCCTTTCAGCTGTAAACTGTCTCTACCACCAAACACACTGTCAACTTGATAGCTGCCCTGCAATGCAATCGAGAAACTTAACATGTAAAATTAAGTGTTTTTTTGGGGATAAAAGAAGAATTATACTAACAAAACGAGAAGAATGATACAAAGTGAGTGGAGAAGAGATCCTCATAGCAATAAAACCAACTACCAAAAGAGAACATCAAAAGAGAGAAGCTTTCCATTCACTTAAGCATATCTGAGAGGGAAAACTCTCTAAAAAGATTGTGTGCTTTGCCCCAAGTAAGTTCTAGCACATACCCAACTCTTGCAAAAAAATTACCCAAGTGTTCCATAAAAAACAGACTTAGAGCAATTTCAAAAAAGATGTGGAGATGATTCAGAACTTGCAACACACATAGCACACATATAAGGGTAAATAGACCTCTGTGGTGTTCGAACCTGCAACAAGTTGTTGGTAATAATTCCATTACGCACAACTGTCCAAATAAAGGATTTAACCTTCAAGGGAGTTTGGGTTTCCAAAATGCGTTTATTGAGATGAAAAGAAGGGTTGTTCAAGGAGTGAGTTAGGAATTGGAAGAAATATTTACAAGAAAAGAAAAAAGAAAAAAAAAAAAAAAAAAAAAAAAAAAAAAAAAA
>QANU01014009.1:187877-299759 GCA_003254905.1 Nissolia schottii
GGGGGGGGGGAGGAACATAAACTCAATACAGCTTCATATGAAAACTTGTATGAATGTGGAAGCAAGATTACAGATAAGCATCTTTTATAATCATGTAAGGCAAGATGATGAAATACAACATCCACGCTAATACATCAGTTCAAATAATGACTTCCAATTATGTTAATCCATTGACCTTATCTTAAAAAAAATGATCAAGTATATAATTAAAGAAGACACAGCAAGTATATAATAATGAAAATACAAGAATATTCTAATCCTCATGTGACCATTTGAATAGGAGAATGCCTAAAGTTACTAATCTTAAATCTAGTAAATTATGTAGTTGATCATGATCAGCCCGCAACTGTGATGTTGATAAAGCAATGGAAAAAGAAAACAATGCACACTTTTATGCCTTTTCAGTTGATTAAGAACAGAGCACCGAAAAATGAAGCAAATGCCCCTTACCTGCCTCTTCAGAAGAAAGCTGATACCAAATGCCAAATCGCCAATGGGCCATTTTCCAAGAGTCTCAGAATAGGTGAACCTCAGAGTTTCAGACAATGTTGATATTGTCTCCAACCATGTAGCAGGGGCTTGGATTAATCTGTGGGAAACACGGTCAATACCCAACGGCACGTTAACGGATGATGCATCAGCGCCATTTTCTTCGCCGTTCTCGTGGGCTCTGCTCGACTGCAATTTCCGATTAAGTGTGTAGTATAAAAGAGCAGCTGCACCGGCCGCAGTAGCCATGGTTGCAGTTGCCATGAATTTAAGATCCCTAAACAAGCAAAACCACAGGTGAGAAAAAAAAAATCAATAATTAAATAATCAGAAAGCGATTAATGACAATGCAATGAAATGAAATGTGACAGTATTATCCAATCGAACTTGAAATTCTCCTTCCATATTCGATCAATGACGATTGATGAAACAAACCAAAATGATATTCTTTTATTCCATCAAAATTATTCGAAGGAAATTAGAACTGTATGATCAATTAATGGGAGGCTACCTGAAGAACATAAAGGAAATGAGGAAACGCAAAACCCTAAAAATCCAAGAGACATGAAGGAAGGAAGGTGACCTGAAGAACGTGATTTTGGCGGAAATAAAGAGACCGAAACAGAACTATGGCATCGGGGGATTAGGGAAACGGATCATGGATTCATCATCAACTCTTCATCATCGTCACATTCATAACCATAACCATTGTTTTTATCCGTTTTGTTTTTGTTATTTTCCGTTCCTTTGCGATCGCAGCAGTTGATGATTCTTCTGGTGGAAAGCATTAGCGGGACACAATGCCAACTGTTTCTCTTTCCCTTGTGGGTATAACGGACACGTGGCTTTTGACGTGATCCTGAAGAAACCTCCACTTTTAAATTATTGTTATGTTATCGTTATTCATTTCATTATCTATACAATTAAATCTATACCATTATCTATTCGTCTAAGATAAAGGTCATTATTTCCTTTTTGGTTTCCAATATATATATATATATATATATATATANTATAAAAAAATTCAAAAAATCCACTTTCATCATTTATTTTAACATGCTCTTTTCATCTCTCCCTCTTTCTCCTCCTTCTTTCCACTCTCACTTTTTTTTAACAATGTCACATTTAGGACTGTCAAAATGGGCCCGGTCCGTTTATTCGACCCGTTTACCCGGTTAAATAGACGGACTTTACATGCAAAAAATAGGCCCGCGAAAATTTGAAAAAAAATTGGACCGGCCCGTTTAGGCCCGCCCGTTTGGCCCGCGGACCGGCCTGTTTACCCGTGAAATTTTTTTAAAAAAATTTTAAATAATTTTTTTGAATTTTTTTTAAAAAAATAAACGGTCTAACGGACGGCTAGATTAGGCCCGCGGACCGACCATAAACGAGCCGGACCCTAAAAATATTCATATTTTTTGCCCGGCCCGTTTAGGCTCGTGGGCCTAAACGGGCGGACCATAAACGGGCGGGCCATAAATGGGCCGGCCCGCCCGTTTTGACAGCCCTAGTCACATTTCATTTGACATTTTGTTATCAACAACTTATAAATTATTTAGATTAACAAATACAAAGTGCCTATAACACACTAGTTATATACTATGGATAAAGGAGATTTGTCAAAAAAAAATTATATAAAACTCTAATTTTGGTGTCCAATTTTTTTTACCATCTTTGGCCTTTTGTAAGTAATTTCTGTTTTTTTTAATCAAATTTTCTCAAAATAATAATAATAATAATAATAATAATAACCCACTTTTTATCTTTTATTCCAATTTCAACCACTGCTTCCCTTTTTTTATATAATGTCTCTGCTCTTTTTTATTTGACCATCCCCCTCTTCTCTTTTCTTCTTTTTTCACACTTTCATATCTCATCATATCTTTTATAATTAAACAACCAATAAATTATTTATATTTTTGCATATACTCTCTAGTCATTACAAATATTAGTTAAAATGACTTAAATATATTTCAAATCTCTAACAAATTTTGAAGATTTGATTTAGATCTCTAATTTTTTTGTCTAAACATATTAAAAATATTTAGTTTAGTCTCTGTCATCTGCCTCGTTAATAGTACCACGTGAACAAAACAAACTATCATGACCCATAATAAGACCTAAATTGACTCACAACTCACTATTTGACCTATATTTGTTCCCAAGTTATGGCGCATACATGACCCTAATCTAGGTCAAATAGTGAGTTATGTGTTGAGTTTGTATCGGGTTATATGTTAGGTACATTTATTTTGTTCACATAACACTATTTATATGATACTTTGTTAGCTACACCAATCATTAACATAGTTTCATTAATGATAGAAACTAAAACTAAATATTTCTATTATGTTTAGACTAAAAGAAAATTAGAGACGTAAAACAAATCTTGAAAATTTATCGCGAACCCAAAATATATTTAAACTAATTAAAATTAATGCATAAAAATATTAATTAAAATTAAAATGAACCGACTTAATAAATTAGGTTTTTTCTTTGGTACCTAAGCTTCTAAAAAGGTATTAATATCTCATTGTATTCGAACAATTGTGATTCAATCAAAAATTTAAAATAATAAACAATTTGAATTAGTGGAACACGTGACAAAATCTTATATGTTATGATATCGATAACCTTAAATTTTATGGGGGTAACGGGATAAAGCCCAATAAATTAATGTTATTTTTATGATGTTTTTGATATTTTAATATATTGTTAAGAAAATAAAGAGAAATGCAATTTTTTTTTGAGTTTAATTGCTAGGCACTACCAATATAATATTTTTTTACATTATCATTTACTTAAATCTTATCACATAAACAAAATTAATTGACTCTTAACTCTCATCCAGTATTTAAAAAATCATGCATGTGAAATGATTTAATTGAATTATAATATAAAAAACTTTATATTATCAGTATATGATAATTAAGTTCTATCTTATTGTTCAGATAAAGGGAAAAAATAAAAAAAATTGATGAAAAATGATATATACACACACACACATGAGGTTTGTTAATGTCCACAATTTCAATTAACAATGTCCACATTTTACATTAAAAAAGAAAACCACTTTCATGTTACACCAACATTTTTAACATGGGCAATGTGGTAACTTTTGTTATCTTAATTAAGGCTCCATCTAATTTGGTCCTTGCTATGATTGGGACTAAAATAATCCTTAAATCTAAGCCATTGAAATTGTATTAGATGGTCGAGATTATATTTAAAAAATAATTACATTATAAATTATATTTATATTTTAGTAATATTTTTATTGGATTTATACCCTTCACCATTTTTCTAATTTTCTTTGTTAGCTATTATTCTTTCACCCCTTGAGCCACCCTACTCCCGGGTGCGGTCTCCACCGCCACCCCCGCCCCCGCCCCTACCACCACTGTCTGAGAACCAAGAGAAACCCAAAAAAATCTCAGAAATGTCAACTTCATTTCCTCTCTCAAAAAAATTCAACATTTTCTTTCTCTTTGCCCCCTCACCTGCAACTTCTATGCTAGTGCCGCTGCCACCACCACCATGCCAGTCTCCAACTGGCCCAATCCCACTCCCCTTCGCCTGCCTCCCTCATCGACGTGAGGCCCCATTAACGCCACCCCCGCCTAGCTCCACACAAATCCGCCACCCTATAAACCACCACCACAATAAGATCCAACCCATATCTACACAACAGAAATAGAGAGAGATAGAGAGAGAGAGAGAAACAGATCTAACATGAAGAAACAGAGAGAGAGAGAGAGAGAGAGAGAGAGAAATAGAACTGCCATTGCAGGGACTTTGGTGTTTTGTGTTTGAAGGGACGACCAAATCTGGATGCGTGGTGGCCAGATCTGACGTGGATGAAGGGCTAAAACGTGGACCAACTTAGCGATGTTTACTCTAGCAGTGGGAGAAGAAAAAATTAAAAAGAAGACAACCATTGTAATCATCCAAGAAAAAGAAAGAAACACCAAACGCACCATCAATTAGCAGTGATGAACCATAGTGCTGCAAATAATAAATGCAAAATTAGCCTAACTTGTTTAATCAATTGGTCCACTAAAGGGAAATGGATTCAATACATCAAAAGTTGACCCCAAAAAACAAAAGGAGGAAGTAATGAAAAGGGCAGCTTTTTTTTCATTTGAATCGGAAATTAAAAGAAAAAAAGGAAAAGATGCGCAATTTTTGGTCCTCCAGAATTGAAATGGAGGAGTTGTGAAATGGAATTGATGGAAACGAGATGGGGCAGCTTCAGTGGAGGAAGCCAGAAGGAGAAGGTGAAATAAAAATCAACTAGGTTATGTGCCATACGCGTGACAGTTGCCATATATGCTCATAAAACCACATGGAGAAGAGTTGCCAGACGCGTGAGAGAGACGCACGAGAGAGATTGAGAGAGAAAAAAAAATAATTCAATAATTAATTGGAAATAGAATTGAATTACTAATCTACCCATATCAGATTTGCCTCAAAAATAAAAGAGATGGACCTTTTTTTTTATTTTTTTTTCTAAAATGAAATGCGGAGGATGTTAATCTCTATAAAGGTTAGCAAACTCCTAATTAATATATATATATATATATATATATATATATATATTTTAAGTATACATGTTAATTAAACTTCTAACAAGCACTTTATAAATTAAGGAAAATGATTCACTAGGTAAAAAATAGTTGGTTGATAATATACTTACACTACACATTGTCACATTTACCCTCACCCTCCCTTAACTTTTCCCCTTCCCTGTGCTTCCTTTCCTTCTCCTTCTTTGCCTGACTTTCCGCCAACTCTTACTGCCCATGTCCATTGGTACTACCACCCCGACCATCGTTTCACCCCTCCCACAACAGGCTAAACCTTAATCTCTTCCACCTAAAACTTCAAGCCACCACCAGCAGGAGGAGTTTACCATCATGTCTGTGCTGACTTGATAAAAGGGGTGATGACTAAGGGCGGAGCCAGACAATTCCTTTAAAGAGAGCTAATGTCAACTTTACAAATTAAATAATATATATTTTTAAATTTTCACTCTTATGTAATGGGAGTGAGCAATTTGATTAAAAAAATAACTTATTAATATGGTTCACCATTTTCATTTTAAGTGACATGAAAGAGCCAAGGTTTTAACATTCATATAAGGTTAAAAATTGGAGTTTTTCAAAATATGGGGCGTATAGGAATTTTACATTCATATGGGACTTGATTCTTGTTAAACATCGTGGAAAAACAGATAAATGACATACCAAAAAATATAGGAGAAAGATAGATAATAGAGAAATAACAATTGTATTATCTGAGTTGTCTGAGTTGTCTAAGTTCATTTACAATAGAATGTGAGCCTATTTATAGGCTGAAAACACAACGGCCAAAAATAAATCACAGTCAAATCAAATCAAATCAAACATAATATATATTATTCTTAACAATTCTGAAATCGTCATACCTTGGGACGATTTCAGGAATTAAAAAAATTTTAAAAACATTGTTGGTACTGAAATCGCCGAATGTCATGACAATTTCAAGTTCTGCAGAATCGAGGTCAGGTGGAGGGGTCAGAGTTGCAAGTGGGATAGAACTGATGCATATTACCTTTAGTAGGATTCAAACCAGAGTCATTTATTATGTATAGACATGTCTTAACCACTAAGCTAGTGTCACTTTTTGTGATGTTTTATTCAAAGTTATTTATTAATATAAATTTAATAATTTTATTGCTTTATAAATTTTTTTGGAAGAAACCCTAAAGGAAGCTCTTTGTCTCAAACTCTTCAGACTCTCAAATCTCAATCTCACTCAAACTCTCTGTCTCAGCTCCTCAGAACGATCCGTCCACCATTTATCATCATCGCATGCGTTGCTACTGTTGCATCTTGCAATGCTCACATTGTTGTTGCTGCTCTCGATGTTCTGCTATTGGATCTCAGATTGCTGTTGCAGCTACATCTTAGATTCTCGGTGTTCTGTTGCTGCATCTCAACGTGTTGTTGCTGCTGCTGCATCTTGGCGTGCTCACGTTGTTGCTTGCTGTTATGGAACCTTTTTCTTGATCTATGGAGTTGCAATTTGGATTGATGCATGAATTTTTGTTTAATTTCTTAAGTTGATACACGATCATCAACAGTTACCTGATATTTGGCAGACATATTTTCCCTTGCCACCACATGGCAATGTGCCCCGACGACATAAATTTGGTGATGTGCTCCCGCTGGGTTCCTATGCACTAGGGCCCCGCAGGATTTCTATGCATCGTGGCCCCTACAAGATTTCTTTGCTCAGCCACCTCCCCAACCTAGTTTCCTTGCTCTGCCTCCCCAACCTAGTTTCTTTGCTTCGTCTCCCTAACCTTGTTTCTTTGCTCCACCTCCACAACATGGTATATTTGCTCAGCAGCCCTTTTTACCATTGCAACAAAATTTTAACACTCAATTATCGACTTGGTTAGGTGAACAATACGGTGATTTGCCATCGTGGGCCATGGCTCAACAACTGTAACAATTGATGAGAACTTTGAATTGTTGAACTATGTCCCTTCTACATCTCAACCTTCTCAGCAGCTCATGAAATATACTGCCAAAATTCCTCTCAAGCATTGTCCATGAAAAGTGCCTAAAGGACAGGAAGATGCCAAAGAAGAAGGAGGAGGATAAGTGAGGGACACAAACTAAGTTGATCCATCACTTTTCTTCTTGTAGATATTTTTCTAGAGATCTAAATCAATCAATTTACCTCATTTCCTAAGGAATATAAATTTTTTTCTTAAGAAAAATTGTAAGTTGTAATTGTACCATGTCAACCTGTAATTTTTTACCAATGAACGGTACAAGAATTTTGTGGATTAGTGATGGTCAAAATATTCACTAATGAGTTGCTAATTCATCAGTAAATGAATTGGTGATGGATTAGTGAGGAATAAGTGACTAATTTTGTTGTCGCTATTTTGAAGTCGTTGATTACCTTGGAAACAAATTGGTCGCTAATCTGTAACTAGCTTATTTTAGCGACACAGAATAATGGAGGCATTGCAACGCTCCCACGGTGATGCAGTGACACGGAGCTTGCGACGCGCTGCATGCAGGGACACGGAGCTTGCGACGCGCTGCATTGACATGGAGGTTTTAGAAAACCATAGTGCCGCAGCAGAAGTGAGGAGGAGGAGACCCCTTCTCCTCCTCCTATAAATAGAACCTCCCAAACAACGTTACAAACTGCTAAATCCTTTAGAGCTTCTGAGGTTCCTCCTAAGTGTTGGAACTTTTTTGCTCAGTTTTTCTTGTGGAGACTCAACTTCTTCACTTAGGATAAGTAGTTAGTCTTTTAGGGGTGTCTTAGGGTAGTGGGCCCAAGTGCCACTACTTTGGTAGTAGTAACGATGTGGCAATCCACGATTGTTGTGACGATGTTGGTTTGCTGTAGCGATGCCAGATTATTATCGCAACACCCTTCAGTAATATTTTTATCAGTTTGTCATGGTGTGGTATTTGTTGGCCATTCTAGGTGTCAACACTACATTGCTTGGAGCTTCTAGTATCAGTGCTCCCCAGTCTCAAGCTTTTCTAGATGAGTGGAGGTCCCGGTGCATCGACGGTGTGTCATATTAGCGGTTCGTCAATCGAGTCAGTTATGCTAACATTTATTGTTATTTAATTGTTAATTATTCAAGTATCTAGGTTTATTAATTATTCATATGCTTAGTAAATCACATGTTAGGACTAAGTAAAGACCTATGTATGTGCTATGTGAAATAAATATATGTTTATATACTTAGAACTGTTTGGTTAGGCTTAAGTTGCAACTACTATAGTATGGCCATAGGACAACAAACTTTTCATAATCAGTAAGCATAGAATCTAAATACATTGCGTAATTGATTTCAGTAAGCGGAGTATAATTAGATCACTCACCTTAGTTCAATAATATCATAATCAGTTATGCATGACAACCCTAGGATAGAAGACTTATGTTTCAACAACTTCAGTATGTTGTGGGTTCAGCGTACCCACAATATTCTCAGTATACGATGGGTTCATCATACCCATAATATTCTCAATATAATATGGGTTCAACGTACCCACAACAATACAGTATTCCTTACAAGTCCTAGCACACCCTGTTCACGAGGATTTATTCTGGTGAAGCAAGGTCGAGCTCGTCCTCCCTTGATCTAGGATTGAGAGGCATCTCTCCTCGCACCCCTCCGTTGAAGGCAGACAATATTATATAGCAGTTATATCAGTTTAGTTATTCGGCAGTGATATTTCCAGCAAAATTATAATATGTGAATTTTTTTTGCATTTATTTTTCAGCTATATATGTTATCTATGTTAAATGCCAATATATGTTACGTGTGTGGTACCGAGGTGCCCATCACTGGGTTGACAACTCAATCCTTTGTCATATTGTTTTTCAGATACAGTTGAGGAGAGTGATAGTGTTCCCCTCATACAATAGCAGCAAGGTCTAGCATCAGTGATGAGCTTCGCTTTGCAGTGGGCTCTACCTTATGTTATTTTCTTTTGTTAGGATTACTCCAAATGACTTAGGCACATTCCTTCATTGTCAGACATTAGCATCAACATTATTAATTTTATTATTATTATTGTTATGATCAGATATCATGTAATTTAGGTAGTGTTATTTATCATTTATGATTCAGTTATTTATCCAATATCATGCATATCCAGTCGTTAAGGCCATGTCAAAGCTTCCGTAGGGTTAATATCCATCCGTGCGGTCACATCCAAAGTTAGGGCATGACACACTATTACATTGTTAATTCGTATTTGTTTTATGATGGAAATGATTGCTTAAAATCGTCGCAAATTAGCAAGGAACTGTATTGTACTTAATCTCTCGTAGATTTCTCACAACATTTGTCGTTGATTTGTAGCTGTTTTATGATGATAATGGTGTCTTAAATCGTCACAACTTAGTTACTAATCCCTGCAAATTACAGTCAAAACTAGTGGAACAATATTAGCTTACTTGATGTACAAGTAGCTGTGAATATTTAGGCTGTTAGTTTACTTGCTGTGCAAGCTGTAAATATGCTGTAATTTTATTTTCATCACATGCTAAATGTGGAAGAAGTTTGTTAGAAGTTAGTTGTTGTTAGTTAAACAGCTAAGAGGCAATCCTCCTTGTATATAAGGCATATTTACATGTAACTTTCATTTTCACTCATTCAATGAAATTCACTCAATTCACAAACACTCTCTTCTCCATTTTTCTCTGCTACTGCATCTCTGTTTTTGCTGATTCTGCTATGCAGAATGCAGCTTAATATGGTATCAGTTGATGCAAATCCAAATCAAAAACCATTTTAAAGAGTTCACCAATTAATTTAGTTTGAATATTTTAAAAAACTAGAGAAATATTTAGTAACAAAAAAATTCGTTCACAAAATTTATAATTTACATTGCAAGTCATTTGACGTGTATACTTGCTTAGCATAACCTTTGAAGTATTGTTATATTTATAAGAAAACAATTGACCTCCACCCTATGGTTTAGTCAACGTGGGACTTAAGTAAAATAAAACAAATTAAAAAGTGTGTGCAACATTTTGACTCGTTTGATTTTCCTTCATATCTCTAACTTTCACTCATGCTTATTCGTTCCTCTGTCGTTGCCAATGCCACCGTTGATGCTACTGCTTGGATTCGACATGTCCTCCTTCTCGTTGTCCATATCCTTGCGATACAGATTGTCATAGCAGCTGCAACGCATATCACGACCTGCAATGGTCGTTGTTGCATCCTAGCGTGAACTCTTAGCACTTGTGGATAGTGTGACCACTGAAGTCGGTGTTCTTCTAGTGTTACCTATTCTCTTCGGTGAAATGACAAGAATATGCTTTATGTGTGGTCCCTTTGTGCCATTTGATTGGCTTGGGAATTAACATATATGGGTGTTGATCGTGATTTTCTTTTTTTTTTTTTTTTAAGACTCATTTCTTCATTTTTGTTTGAAATTTAGTTTAGCATGCGTGTTGGAAATTTGTATTTACAATATTTATGTGGGATCATATTTAATGACAATTATATTAGTTATTTATCATAAATGAGCTTAGTTTTAGTGATTTTTTTTGCAAGTCTGTTAAACTTAAAGAAAATGAATGTGGATTTAATGGGTAGATAGCAGTGTTGGCCCATCAGGGAATAATGAGAACCTGGTGAACTTAAATACTTCAGGAATAGTTATGGTCCCCAAGATATCAAATCAAAGGTTTTCCCTTCTCCCCATCTGGAAGAGAAACAGAAAGTCCCATTGAGAAATTAAGGAGATTTGGTTGAGGAAGATTACAAAATAACCCCTCTTGTTCGTGCTTAATTGCTACAAAGGTTTCGCAGTCAACAACCATGGATGCAGGTATTTATGAAATTCTAACAAGCAAACAAAGAATTGAAAAAAATTAAGGCAATTGAATTGATGCAATTCAATTAGTTTGTATTTTAAATTCCTTAAAAATTTCAATTTCTCTATTATTATGGTAGTGAAGAATTTAATTTAGATTGGGAGTTTAGCAAGGGATTAGCCATAACACATTCTCTCACTAAATTACGTTGAGAGTTTGCAAAGAAACAATTCCTCACTAAAAAGAAAGGTGAAATATTAAAAGTTTAGTGAGGAATCAACAAGAAATTTATCTATCACTAAAGGGAGAGTGGAGGATTTAGTTAAGATAGAGAGTTTAACGATTGATTAACGATGACACAATTACATTGAGAGTTTGTGAGGGATTTGCAATGAAACAATCCATCGCTAAAAAGAAAAGTGAAATATTAAAAGTTTAGTGAGAGATCAACGAAGGACTAATGAGAGATTCGTCCCTCATTAAAAGAGGATTAAATGATTAAGTTTAGATTGAGAGTTTAATGAGGACATAGTCACTCACTAAATTGCGTTGAGAGTTAGCGAGAAATTAGCGAAGGAGTTGTCCCTCACTGTACGTATTTTAAATGTTTGCAAGGGATTAATAGGGATTTTTTTTTTCTAACTAAATGTCTTAGCCATGACGTATATGTTGCGAAGAACAACCTCCTCGCTAATTCATCACTAATTGGTCAGTAAACCTTTTGCCTCTCAGTTTTCATTTTTTGCTACAAATTTATATTTTGCTCACTTATCTCTCACTATTTTCTCATTAATTAGTGAGGAATTAGTGGGAAAACATAATTCTCGCTAAATTCAGTATTTAATTTACGTTTTTCTTGTAGTGAAAATTGTACTTATGTATAAAAATACTTAAACTTATACCCCATAAGAAAAATAGAAGTTTTGCTTGCAGTTGCTTAATCAAGAATCCCAGAACCTGACCTAGAGCAGGAAGAAAAGTCTCCATATAGCATAAAGGTATCTAGTCATTGTGACAAAATTTTCCCTTTATTGGTTAGGAAGACTTTAATTGGTGGTGGCTAACACCTACTACTCCAACTAATATTATTATAATCTTGGACATTTAATACTCTACTCACAAAAGTTTATGATTTATTATGGAGAAAGAAAAAGCGAGAAAACAAAAATTTGACGAGTCTCGTATTTTTGCGAATATGATGTTAGATGTTTAAAATGTTAAATATACAAATAATATAATTATTATAAAAATAATATTATGATAATTAGTTTGGATAATTTTTATATAACTATATTTATAAAAATGTGAAGTTTAAGTTTATCATAGACTTCATTCCTTTGTAAGTGTAATTATTTTTTTTTTAGGTTGTCTACCCGGTATCCAAGGCTTAGCCTTGACTAATCCGGGCCAACCCGGGTCGCGCACCTGGCTATGGCGGGTGAGTCTCCCAGCGGGGATAACTGCGTTCACAAGGTCTCGAACTCGGGATCTTGCTTAAGCGATACTAAGCCGCTTACCACTTGGACCAACCCCCGTTGGTTTTATAAGTGTAATTATTGATAGAGAATAAATGGAGTCTCTTATGTTAAAATTGATATTCGCAAAAGTTTATGATCTATTATGGAGAAAGAAAAAGCGAGAAAACAAAAATTTGATGAGTTTCATTTTTTGTGAATGTGATGTTAGATGTTTAAAAATGTTAAATATACAAATAACATTATTATTATAAAAATAATATTATGATAATTATTTTAGATAATTTTTATATAACTATACTTATAAAAATGTGAAGTCTAAGTTTATCATAAACTTCGTTGCTTTGTAAGTGTAATTATTGATAGAGAATAAATAGATTTTTTATGTTAAAATTGATTATGTTTGGTCATATGAAAAGAGATAAAAACATAAAAATTTAAATTAAATTCTGTTAATTTTAAAATGACTTTACTTATTTAAATTTTTTATATTTTTATCTCCCTTTATATAATTAAACATAACTAATTTTCACATGAACATATTCTTTTCACGAGTTTCAAAATAGTTATCATATACCATGAGTATTTGCCTACTTACTGTGCCTTGCGCGTTCACATTCTGATTTGATATCTTTGGCGTGAAACATGTGAAAGGGAGGCAAGGGGGAAATTTGGTTTACGACAAATGTCAGAAAATTATAACTTCTGGTACCTTCTCACTTATTACCTACCACATTATTGTTGACCACCACACTAAACGAATAGTTCATATGGTATCTCTTTTTCAGGTAGTTTAGGTGATATCTTTTTTTAATTTTATTTCAATAAATAAATTAATAAAATTGTGTACAACGCGATATAGATTAAAAAAGAAACCTCCTTATATCGGTGGCTTTGGCATCTTCATCAAATAGACGAGAGTAATGCTTTCTTACATAAACGATTTAAACGAGGAATTTACATGAAGGTTATTCCCCTTTGTTTCACCACCATTAAACTCCTTTATTTCCCTCTTTTTATCGATTCTATTATTCATAAACTATAATTAATTTTAACTATACTGCCATTACATATTTGACATTTTTTTCTTGATAAATTGATAATGCTATATTGCTCCTTCTTTTTTTTTTCCTTCTTGGGTTTGTTTGAATCTTACCAAGAAGAAACGAAACATATTAAATTAAAATAACACCCTCCCAAAAGTTTGATATGTCTAACCAACTTTAGTTATGACAATTCAACGTTGGTATAAATTAAAGTCCTTTTGCAACGTGTTAGGAGCAGACGTTCTTGTTGGATTATTAATGCCTTGCAACTTTGCTCAGCATTTTCAATTTGGTCCTTCAGCTACGCTACCAACGTTTGCCAAAGAGGATAAATAATATATTATCTCCCTTCTTTTTAGTTGTTCACTTTATATTGTGTGTGTATTAAGGAAATAATTAAAAAACATAAAAGTAAAAAAAAGAATTGATAATACTTTACACAATTGCTCTTATTTAATACAAAGATAATTGAGATAATTGGAGTTATTAGTAATGTATAAACATAAGAAAGTGTGTTTATTTAATAAGGATATTGTAAGAAAAAGAATAGTTAATGTGATATAAATTTAGAAAGTAGACAAGTATTTGTGAAAATACAAAAATAGAAAGGTGGATAAATAAAAAAAATGGAGAGAATAATATACAAGATACACTTAAAAAGTGACCTACAGAGAAACCAATAACTTTATGACGATAATTATCTTTGCTTAGCTTTTCTATATAAATTTAAGACTAATCCTTACATATGTAGGAATTATTATGCAAGCCTGGTTATGGATATATATAAATAAATAAAAAATTAAAAAAAAACCTATAACTCTTCGACATTCTCATACATTTTGAGGATAGGTTAGTTCATTTATTTTTAGGTCCAGAATTCATCAATAATTGAAGTGCAATCCAAGACAAGCACTCGAATGGCCAGAAGTTGGCAACTAAGAGATAGAAGCCAGAGCCCCAAGTCCCTCAAGAATGCTTGAGTGATCCGAAGCAAAGCTCGAGCAACAATGATCCAAAAGTGAAAAAAGGATTCTCAACCAAATCAGCGCTCCAGCAGTCTAAATTTTCGCTTAAGCATTGTAATGTCAACTCTGACTCGTAATTACTGATTTTTTTTGGTAATGTTTGGTCAAGGGATGAATCATTTAGAGTTTAGAGTTGAGAAAACCTACGAGAGCATAACAACATGAGATTGAAGAGCTTAGAGATTAACGTGAGAACGGAGAGATCCGATTTCGGTGATTCTTCACTATAACCTTCTTCTACTTCCCTGTTATTGACAATGTTAATTTAATATGAGGTCATTCAATTTTTAGTTCGAATCGTTGAGTTTTTCTATCAATGTTTAATGCATTTGATTAATTGGTCATTAATTAATCGTTTTGATGTTTTGCATGTAACTTGAGAGAGGGAGTGAGAGTGGTTCGAGGGAGAAATTACCATATGTTGAGCAAAAATATAAACAAACAAACGCGTTCTGTGTGATTTTTTTATAGGGATTCATAGAACATTTAAACCTCACTTAGATGTAGTTTACGCTAAGAGATTAGGTAATCACGACCTTGAGAGAGGCTTGTAGTAAGAATAAGAATCCTAACTGAACCAATTAGAAATTGAATTATTGAGTGCTAATAAATTAGCAAAGTCTAGACAGGTAAAGTCAAGTGCTTGTCTCATTAATTTAGTCACAATATCCTTTGCTCACAGTTCTTTTTCCTTAATTGATATTAAAGTTATGCACTTTTAAGTATCAATCAATCAAATCTTGAAGTGTTCAATTTACGTATTATTTGACTATTTGGTGTTTGATTGATATGGAAATAATATTTTTCTCATCACTTTATTATACTTGTACAATACAATATACCTGTCGTAGAAAATTCGCATAAAAAACATGAGGAACAAGAAGTAGATCAACCATAAAGGAAATTGAAGGGATTTTTTGACCTAGCGCTCTGTTAGGGGAAAAGTGCTTTGTCGGCCCCAAGGGTTCCCATTGTCGTTGTGAGGCAATTTCCTCCTTTGCTTCACGTCGTTCAATGGCACTTATATTTTTTTTACCTGTTTTATGGGATTTTTGGTCTATAATCTCTTATGGACCGTTTACCACATAAATTAAATAAAGTAGGAATAAAAAAGAGATTTTGATGATCTTTTCAGTGAGAATGTGAGTTTGGAGAGAAGAATTATGAATAACACACTTGATCAATATTAATATTCGTATTATAACCAAAAGCAGATTGATAAACAACAAAAGAACAAATAAGAAAAATTACAAAGAAAGAAAGAACTAATCCTAGAGAATTTGAAAGACAGAAAAAACAAGTAAAAGGAAATTACTTGATCCTTCTTCTGTACTAGATTTGTTCTGAGACGTGTGTGAGTGTGTGAGAATTACAAGTGTTTCTTTTGAATTGTTCTGTCTTAAAGGCGTCCAATTTATAGGCATCAGGGTTTTCGTGCATGTTCGCCAGGTGTCCATGGTGCGGTTGGTGTTTGCTCCATCGTCTCCACTTTGCTCCACTCTGCGAAAAACTCGATAGTCACTCTCTTGATCATATATGCACGTTCTCCATAACCGCCATTCAATATCTATTGACATCTCCACTACTACACGGTCTGAGTAACTTCCTTATTTCGAATTTCATTCCAAAGATAGGCGCCAACAATTATATTCTTCGATATTTTCTCATTTTGACAACACAATATAACATTTGTTATCAACTTCTAAAAACTAGCAAAGTATCAAAGAGGGTCACCCCTTCTAAGTTTATTTAAGCGACCTTATATGTCTTTACGAACCTTACTTTATTAGTCTATTTTCACACCACTTTTCTACTAGAGTATTAATCATAATTTATTCCTTACAGGATAGTCCTCACCTTAGCCTTCTTTATCATCTGGTCGATACTTATAGTTTAATGCTACAAAATTGTTTATATCCTTGAGTTTAACCAACCCCTTTGTAGGAATTTTCAGGGACGATTGCCACTTTATATTACTAAGGTCAACCAAAGAAAATCATTTGTCTTGATTCTATTTTAAACGGCTAGCTTTTAATGCTTGTCTATTCCTTTTTCTTTCACTTCAATACCCCGTTCTAAAACCTTACATTCTTTTTCTAATTACTTTGAGATAACAATACCTTTGAGTTTTGTCCAACATCTCTATGCTTATTTTATGCGACCTCCATGACTGCAATTCTCTCTTGAGACTTTGGGTCCTTCGTGCCGCCTCCGCCCTAACACTTGCTGCAATGTCTATCAAGCCTCTGCCACACCGTTTGTGGTTCCGTTGTTGCCTCCAGGCCGGCATCAATCCTCCATTGACGGCAGACCTTCGTTCTCCATCGATGCCATCTCCATGACTCCTTGGTTGTTACACCGGATTTGGGTTGCGTGTGTACAAATGACTAATGTGACTTTGTGGTGGTTTCTCGAATCGAGACCACAGAGTCAAGTGAACTTTCCCTCTATGTATTTGCATCTCTCTTGGATTAATGAATGCAAGTTAGAATATTGATGGTATTTAGAATATCTTTTTTCCTAGAATTGTGAGCTAAATTAAATTAAAGGGTGTGTACGGGTTGAATTAGAACTAGCCAAAGGGCTCAGAGGAAATACTTGCATGCTCATAAAACATATTTGATGTGTATTTTATGAACACTTATTAATCTCTTATTTAAATTTAAAGTATTTGAAAAATATACTAAAGACTACAAAGTTATAGAAATGTTATGTATACACCAATTTTTATGTCACCTTTTGTACACTGTATTTAATGTTCATTTTCTCTCTCTCCTCCCTCACTCTCATTGACATTATTCTTCTCCTTTTTTTCTTTTTAAGTTCTATATTTTTTCCCATTCTCCCCTAATCTCCCTTCATTTTTTTCTTCTTTGTTTTTTCTTCTTCGAAACGCACTATGAATCACAGAATTTTCATTTTTGTTTTTCTCATATTCATTGTTTCTAGTTGTTCAAAAATTTGAGCATGCATGTAGAAAAGTTTGTGCATGCTTGTTCAAAAGTTTGTGTGTGAGCACCAAAATTTTATTTTTCGTCTTTGCTTTCATCATATTCTTTGTTTCTGTTGTTCATAAGTTTGTCAATGTGTATTAAAAAGTTTGTGGATTCTTGTTCCAAAGTTCGTGCATGTAAAAAACCAAAGTTTTTTCTTCATATTCTTTTTGTTTCCACCATATTCTTTATTTTTGGTTGTTTAAAAGTTTGTACATGTATGCAAAAAAAGTTTGTACATTCTTGTTCAGAAGTTTGTGTATGTGAATATTAAAGTTTTCTTCTTTGTTTTCATTTTCATTTTTGTTTCAATCATATTCTTTGTTTCGGGTTGTTCAAAAGTTTGTGTATGTGTGTAAAAAAGTTTGTCTATACTTGTTGAAAAGTTTGTGCATGTGAGTATCAAAATTTTCTTCTTCTTCTTCTTTTTTTTATTTGCGTCTTATTCTTTGTTTGTTCTTGTTGAAAAGTTTGTACACGTGAGTTGTAAATTTTGTGCACATGCTTTAAAATGTTTGTGCATAATAGACTGAATCCAAACACTTAGAGTGTGAGTGGAAAGTAAGAAAAAATGCAATAATTATTTTTCACTATTTAATATGATGCAAATCTGATTTGATTTGGTTTCATATTTAAAAAAGTGTGCACATTTGTGTAGAAAAGTTCGTGCGCGTGTGTGAAAATGATTGTGCATTCAGTGTCACTGTGTATACTATATATACACTCTACGGTGGCTATACATTGACAACAAAAGTGATGTACTCTATTGAAAAAATTAACGATTGATAATGCTCACATAACACACATCAAATGTGCATCATAAATATCAACATAAAAGTATTTCTCAAGTTTTCTTAAGTTTAAGAAGAGTAAACTTAGTCCAATCTAATTTGACAAGGTTATGAATTACTAGCGGCCTTGACCGATACTAAAGTGTATGTCAAGTATTAAACATAAATAATAATGTAAAAGAAATAAAGAAAATAAGAGGTAGTGAAATTGTTAATAATTTTTAAAATAATTTTTAAAATAATTAAAAAAAAGTTTTCAAAAGGGGAAAAAAGAAGAATAAATGGTTGCATGAAATCTACTTTGTTAAGGGTAACTTTGAAAACGTAGATTCAAGAGATGTTTCAATAAATATATATATATATATATATATATATATATATATATATAAATAATAAGATAGCTTAGTGTTTGTCTCTTGGTCTCTCCAATCTTTCTTTGGGTTCAAGGTTCTACCCCCACTCAAAAGATGACATCAAAGCAACACGTTCTAATATAACTTTGACTACCCATTGATTTGTTATTAGATTGAATCAACCTTTTTTCTTTGTAAGGATAATCATAAAACATTGCATCATATCACTCAACATACTAAACATTCAATGGTAACAAATTTATGAGAAATTTATATTTATTTTTTATTATTTAAAATTATTTATCTTTCTACATATTAATATATGAGTTTAGCTAACAAGTATCTTTAAAACACTTATGACACTTATTAAAAGGTTTAAAGTAGAATAATTTAAAATTTTTAATATTATTAATGCATTGAACACTTAATTTTTTACATTTTCAATAGAAATTTATCATTTTTTTTAATATTTTAACAAATGTCTTTAAAGCATTTGTTAGTAAAAATTTTAATATATTCTACTATTTATTTTATAAAATATCTTATTATTTTTTGGCCCATTTGTTCAAGTTCTGCATTCATCCCTACTAATAGTAATAGATGATGGAAAGATTGGGTGCTTGAGTTGCAGTTTTTTTTTTAGAAAAAAAATGTGAATATTTAAAATATAATAATCTATACAATTAAATAAGTTTTTTTTTTCCTTTAACTACCATTAGATGCATAACTTTTATTTATTTTATGTCCTTACATGAGTTGTGATTATAATTCACCTCTATTTCTCTTGTAGTTTTTTTATATACACATTTTACGTAAATTGTATTATTTTACAATCCTGAGTTATTTCAGATTAAAATGTTGGCTTAGCAGACACATTCCTGCCTATGAATCTGCTAGTAATCATAAACCAAAGTCAATCCAGGAGAGGAACAAATAAATAAAGATAGGGATGGGTAGATGAGTGAGACCTTGCATGTAGGACCTGTCAGCGCCATCCACCATGTTTCTTTCATGTTAATATTGAGCATAGAAACTCTAAACTAGGAACGACATGCCATCCCGGCAGGCATGAACGATGGCAACTTAGCAATGATGACTCAGCGGTTAGGCGCCTAGAAAGATTAAAAAAAAAAAAAAATACTTACATGTTTATTACTCATATTTAATGCGTGTTATGTAAACGTTATTAATTATTAATTTTAACTTAAAAGTGCTCAAAAATTATAAAAAAATAAAAATTATTAATTGATAATATCTATACAATATTTATTAAACGTGTTTTATAAATATACAAAATGTTTCTTCACAAAAAGAGGAAGAAACAATTTTCTTTTTATACTAAAGGGGATATTCAGTTATAAGTTTCTTTTTTCTTAAACAAATATATTGAGTCATAAGTTAAAGTTTAAGGATTAATTATATATTTTTTTAAAAATTTATCGTGGTAATTTTTTAGAAGGGTAAAAGTTTAAGAGAGATCTCCGTAGGGTTAGTTTGGATATATAAGCTTTAAAGTATTAAAATTATTTAATGTGTGATTTATATTTTACTAGCTATTAATTAATAATTATTTAACGAATCTAATTTCGATCCACAATATGTATACAAATATTTTACACAAATTACTCAATCATTTCTTATCAAATCAATAAAATTATTTAGAATAAAAAATCAATAAAATTATTTATGAATAAATAATATCAACCAAAATATTTGATTTTTATATTTACAATTGCAAACGTCTCACGTACGATAACAAATGATTTAATGATATTAAAAAAATAATTATTAATATATAAAAATAAAGAGTTTAATTTTTATTTATGATATAAAAAAATTGTACAATAACATCTAATAATTTTTTCTTTTCGGTAGGTGTGTAAAATTCATTCAAATCTCTAAAGGAAGAAATAAATCCAGAATTATAAAAGAGACGCAAAAACACGCACACAAAACTTACACCTATAACACGGAACCACACCACACACTCTGAAACACCCTAGCTAGCTGCTTACGTGTTCATCGCAAACAATGCTTACTAGGTTGTTATCTGCTTTGGTTGGGGTTACTCTTAGCCCCTAGTTTTACATTGAAAATATTTCTTACTTGAAAATATGGACCGTTTTGAAACTTTTTCGTTCGATACATGTGTTATAAAATATGAGCCTCGCGTCAGATAGAATTTATAATGCAAGCGTTAAAATTTTATACTACACGAATAATTGCTCCACTATAACAACATCAAACAATAAGCAAACAAGTGGTCCATAACATATCATCACCAACATTTACATAGATATTATCTTAAATAATACATATGCATAAGTTCTCATAAAAGTACACTACATGGATTGTAACATCCTTAGCCTAGTTCTTGTTATTCTATTCCTTGATACATCGTCTTCAAGGCCGCCGTTGCGTACATCAAGCTGAAGTCCTGCCTTGCTCACCTAGAACCATAAAGGAGCGGGTATGAGAACTTTATGTTCTCAGTGGGAAACCTTGGTTGTCGTAACTCATTTTTAATCTCATTTATGATTCCGCCGCTCAGGGATCTCTATATGCCACAGTTATACTACATTCCTACCAGTTATTAATATTCAACCTGGTCCTGAGCAGCTACCTACCTTACTAGGTGACTGAGGGAATCTCTCATTTCTTATCTAGGTCATCTGTTCTCTATTCTAATTCCTGAATCATCTATGCAGCTAAAGCACATATCATCATATTCATATAACATATACAGTTAAATCACATATCATCATCTTCATGTATTACTATCATCATATACGTGTATCATATAGACATATCATATTCACATCGAACATGTAGAAGGCTTGAGGAAATCCACTTGTCATAGGGCAGCGTCCTCCATATCATATTAAGTGCAATGAGGAAATCCACTTGCCATATAACAGCGTCCTCCATGTCATATTGTGGGTTGAGGAAATCCACTTGTCATAGGGCAGCGTCCTCCATATCATATTAAGTGCAATGAGGAAATCCACTTGCCATATAACAGCGTCCTCCATGTCATATTGTGGGTTGAGGAAATCCACTTGTCATAGGGCAGCGTCCTCCATATCATATTAAGTGCAATGAGGAAATCCACTTGCCATATGACAGCGTCCTCCATGTCATTGAGGAAATCCACTCGCCCGAGGGCGGCGTCCTCCGTATCATATTCTGAGGAAATCCACTCGCCCTATGGCGGCGTCCTCCGTGTCATGTTCATGTCATATCATATCATGTTGTCATGTACATCAAGCATGTCATAGTGTCATATACAGGTCATATACATAGCAATTGTACTCAATATTTCATGTCGTCATCTTCATCATATTCATTGCAAGATCATCATCATATACTCTAACATATAGCATCTCATTATCATAAGCATCTAACATAATTCGTATCCCACAATCATCATCATATAGCATTAGTATATAATTCCCTATCATCATAAACATTTAACTCGTTATACCATATAACTCATAACATTGTTCATATAATATTACTAACTCCACATAACTCATGGATACCAATCATGCACTGTCACTAACTTTACCAATCTCATAACATCAAATCCATCATATATAAGAAACATAATCTCATACTAAACCTTTCTTGAGCATAATAAACATAAATCTAGCAACTAGCAAAACAGACGTCTGGTTTCTGTCAGAAAATAACAATCATAATTCGGAGAGGTCCAAGACCTTACCCCAAGGTTCTTGATAGTCCTAAGATCATTTTTCATACTTATAAATTCAGATTTCAATCCTAACTTCACGAAATTACTATTTTGGCCTTTTTTCCAAAACTGCTGTTTTGCCCCCGTAAACGCTCTGTTTTCTTTGGAATTTTAGTTCTTAAAAACCCAATGGACTCAAGACTTGCCCTTAAGGTTTTTGATAGTTCTAAACCCATATTTTCTGAAAACAAACCCAGTTTTTCAGTCCCAAGATGTGAAATTCCCGTTTTGCCCTTTTTCATAAAAATCCCGTTTTCTGCCTGTTTGCTGAGAAATTCATCGGGGACTCCAAAAATTATAAAACTTGACATCCCCACTCAAAATTTCGTGTAGAATCCAAAAATCACCTTAGTTTTTCATGATAAAAATCCCAGCATACAGTTCCTCTCAAAACGTGCCATATGCCTATTTCAGTTTTAAGCTTTCCTAAATTCTGACAGAATCACAGACAGCCCAACAGATCCAGACAATCATCAAAACATATATATATCAAAGTTCTATAAACATCATCCTAACCACATGTATTTCTAACACAAAACATAGCTCAACACATCCTAAATCACATAGACAGTGATTATGTCGGTTTACCCACGTTTATGCACTTGCTGCAACCAGTTTGTGCAGAATCCCACCTTGCTTGATTATACCCAAGATCTTAACCTTAGAATAGATGTATAAGAGAGTCCTTCAAGATGCTAGAAGAATTTGTGAGGTTAGGGTTTAGGAGGCTTAAGTTAGGTCTTGTGAGGAAAAGTCTCCGGGTTAAGGTTTTTGGACAGTAAAACGACTGAATGTGAAATTGGACAGAGTTTGGCCAAGGTTTCCAATTTTTTTCCTCAAAATTCTGATCTTGGGAGGTATTTATAGGCCTTGGGACGAAAATCTCTTTCCCAAAATGCCCTTGGGCATAATTTACCAAAATACCCTTGCTTATGTCATGCATGACCTAAGCACCACCATGAGTCATCTTTGACTCTTTGACTAGGCCATTTGGCCCTCCTCCTAACCGTGCAAAGCTTTGTGTCTTGGCCACTTTTTGTGGCCAAGAATTAACGGGCTCCGGCAGATCAATTTTGATCAGGTTTTTGGCGTTTCCGGTCCCGGTACTTCGCGTACGGCTGTTCTAAAAATATTCTGATCACGTCCTTGTGATCTCCTAATTTTTTCCAAGTAATATTCTAGGGTCACTTAGGCATTTATGAATGCTCGTCTGTAGCCGTACCCTTTTTCGGATACTTTAGACGCGCGGTTGTGTGCAAAAGGCAGAAAGGGTTCGTTCTAGTGTCTGTAGAATTTTGAGAAAATGTGCAGAAATATTTCTACAGACAATTTTCATCCTAAGAGTTTATGATTCTAACGGCTCAACTGAAATTAGAAATATTTTGGACAATTATCTAGCGAAATTCTGCTAAGGAGAAAGCTGGATGTTACACACTCCACAAACACGCTCTTTCATGCTAGATTTATTTTGGTTTACTGTGGATAATTTTTGAAATAGGGTGGGTGAAACATTGAACTCTTGACTAAGTGACTTCGATGTCTTCTTAAGCATCGTTTATTTCAAAAATTTAAATTGACGAGAGAAAATAATTTTAATAATTTTATATTATCTTTTTTTATCAAGTAGTATTCTATAATACGTAATAGCTAACAATTTCTTTTTTGAATGTACCAACAATTTTTATTGATATAGCAATATGATTAAAGAGACATGATAAATATTTGGGAAAAATGCTCACATAGGTCTCTAAATTTTTGTTGCGTTGTCCACATAAGTTTCTAACAAAAAAAAAATCCTCATAAATTCTTAAATTTTTTCTCTGTTTCTCCCATTCATTTTTCTGTCTGTTTGCAACACTACGACCGTTAATTCGTCCTCTCTTCATCATTTCCCCATCCTCAATGACAGTTATAACTTGAGAGCTAAGTCACCACATCTAAACCCTTATCACCATCAACCCACCACACCCAAACTCAATAACTCTAACTCTCATAAAAGTAAAGTCATGCAGGTGAAGAATGAGTTTGAGATATAGATCTTTTTAAGTAAACTTTTTGACCTATAAAATTAATTATTAATTTTCATCATTAATATATTTGATAATTATATTATGGGTAAGTATCACTCTTTAAACTAATGGTGAAAATGCTTGATATGACAAAAAAATTCTGAGAGATCCATGTAAGTGAATTTGTATCCTTCATCTTTGATGTCACTTGTTTATTGGAGCGATAGGGGAAAACTGAAGAGGATATCCAATGGCTTTTCCTTCCGATCGATGCGACACGTGGCGTTAGAAGCTTATGGAAGATACATAATGACGGAATTGCCACGGGAATAATTAATAGGGAATTGTTTATCACGTGCTCGAAGGAGGCACAACTCACAAGTCACGAGTCTATGGGAAACGTGTTTCGCCCGCTTCATTTGATTTGATATTTGTGTGGGTATAATTTTAACACTTTATTTTTAAACACACACAATAAATTTTATTGGAAGGATTCAAAAATTTATTTGGTAAAACAGATAACAAAATTGATGAAAATTATTATTATTATTTGTATAAAAAAATGAGATATCTGACTTATTTCTAAGAATTTGTTTTTTTTTTTTTCAAAAGATAGTTTGTCATTATTTATATGAATTTGCTATCAAGTATTTTAAAACATTTGTTAAAAAAGTAAAAAATAATAAATTTAAATAAAAAAATATACAATATGTAGCTCTCATAAAAAAATCATTTTAGAGACAAGTTTAAGCCTTTATTTTTGAACGCAAACACAATAACAATTAACAATCGGTTCATCACTTTTATCATTTTTAAATTCTACTAACGAAATGGAGTAGTAAAGTGTTATTAGACGGGAGCCTCGGTAAAAAATTCCTCTTTTGGCATGTGCATTGATGATCCATTTTCCCGGGAAGGTGCTGTGCATTATCTACCCTTGGACTTTTCCGCTAACCCGCACACTGACTCACCCGCAATTTGTAGCCGAGAAGTTTCGGCATCTTTGCTTGCCTGCCTGTATTTTTTCGCACATAAAGCACGTGCCCTTAATCGAAAGAGAAAAATAATACTATTTGCGTAAAATATTGAAAGATAAGGGACCACATGGCCCAGACCAAATCAATCAATCGACCTAAATTTCAAAGGGGAAAAAAGAAAAAAGAAGATGGTTGGGAAATTACTAGCTATCTGTGCCCCCGCCCCCATATATTCTCTCATTATTTATCTTCTTTCTTTCTCCCTCTCAACTTCCAACCTCTAATCCCAATGCTCTCAAAAGCCTTGTGTTAGTGGTTAGTACTAATTGTTAGATCCAACTACAATTAGAATAACAATACAATCAAATTCCCATTATATCACAAGAACAAAAAATGTCAAGTTTTCCTGGCAAGGCGCTGGACAAGTCCAATTTCACGCAGACGTGTAACCTCTTGAGCCACTTCTTCAAAGAGAAACGCGCTTCTGCACCTTTATCCCTTCCGTTGACCGCGAAAACAGAGTCCTCAGGTACAGTTAATTCACCTAATCTTTGTTTTGATACGGGGGAAATCATGTGATTAAGGAAACAAATCTATGTGAATATTGATCTGATCTGATATGGAACTGGAACTTTTGTTTGATTTGGGATCTGGGAATTCCAGCGACTACAGTGGATTTGTTAACAAACCTGCAAAATTCGGGTGATGCTTCGATTCTAAACGCTTCAGCTAAGGATTTTCTTCCCCAGTTTGTGGAAAACTCTAGCCTCCGCATCAGGTGCGTGACAATTTTTTTTTTTTAATTTCTTTTTCTTCTGCCCAAATCAAAAGCAGAAAAAAGTTGGTTAGGGTTATTCGTTATTTGTCAGGTCAATGTTTCAGGAGTGAAATTACCGAGATACCCATGCGAAGTTACTGGGTTAATTAATTAGTTGTTTTGTGTTGGTGTAGATCCTCAGTACCTGAAACTCCTCAGCCGCAGCTGACGATATTCTACGGCGGGAAAGTGCTGGTGTTTGATTCCTTTCCGCCGGAGAAGGCGACGGAGGTCATGGAGTTAGCCACCAAGTTGGGCTCCGATGATGGAAGAACCCCCAGCCCCAACCCCACGTGCAGTGCACGTGCGCCCCATGCTACTGACAACAGTACTGCCGCCCAACAACCTCCTCGACCGGGCCCCCAATCCTTTGCTTCTGGTACGCACATTCGCTACTTAGTCAGAATTTTTTTTTTTTAGGTTATGTAACATCATGCTAAATTCCGGAATAATATTTCAATTATGTCTTATGTTTTCATAGACATGACTCATCGGTTTTACTTATTCTCTTACCTAGTTTATGCATCACACTCGTTATTTTTTAAGATAGAATAAAAAATGTTAAATTATTTTTTGTAAGAGTGGGTATAAGTTGGTTAATAATAACTTAAGTTTTTCAAACTTTTTTTTAGTTACTTTCCATTTTTGTTTTTTAAAATTTTAAAGTATTTATTTATTTATAATATCTAATTGTAGTGAAACATTTATTATTACAGTGAAGGTAGAGAGAATAATAATTATATTAAAAATAAAGATTTATATTTTTTAAGGATAATTTTTTTAATTCATACTATTTTATATATTTACTAAAAAAAAATTTCCCTCTTAATACACGTAATGTTTAATTTTGGAGAGGAAGAGAAAAGTCATCTAGGTAGTACGAAGTATAGTTTATTGTGTAATATGATGCGATATATCTACAAAAAGTTTTATCTGAATAGCTATTTAGCATGTGCAATTTCATTCACTAATTGTGGATCCCTTACATC
Organism: Nissolia schottii; assembly: GCA_003254905.1. Lineage (NCBI taxonomy): Eukaryota > Viridiplantae > Streptophyta > Magnoliopsida > Fabales > Fabaceae > Nissolia > Nissolia schottii. The sequence continues at coordinate 214,952 of QANU01014009.1, forward strand.
ATTTTATTTATTTGCCAAACAGATATGAGATACCCAAGGAGAGCTTCGCTTCTTAAGTTCCTTGAGAAGAGGAAAGAAAGGTAATTAAGGAGTCCAAGGAGGATTAGTAGTTTCATATCTCTAATTAGCCATTTGTTTATGGAAAAAGTTAGTGTCCTAAGGGCACTAGATAACGATTCATTAACAGAAAGTTTTTAATGTTAAAAAATTTATTTTTCTAATGAAAAGTTTCTTTTTATTAATTCGTTAATAAGTGGTTAATGGCATTTCTTAGTAAAATCCTCTGTTTATTTGATTGTTCATCATTTCAGTGTTAATTAGTAAGTGATCGTTAATTGCTGCTGCAGGGTGATTGCCAAAGGACCTTACCATATCGACAATCAAAAGCAAGAGGGAAGCAGTTCAGGAAGCGACTCTTCCAAACACTTGGACCTTAATTTATAGTCATAGATACGCAGTGGTTTACTTAATCATCATCATCTCTTAGCCTAAAGCTCCTTTCTAACCACATGACATGAATATGAGTGGAGGCCTTTTGCAGATTCTTTTTGGGCTTTCATCATATATACATGATTGTAATATCTATAATTTTATATTTATTATTTTTGGTACAGTGCATTGCGATGCACCAAACCAAAGAAGAAATGTAGTTATGTTACCACAATTGATTGGCTTCAGAAATCATCTTCTAAGTAGTTTTGATTAAAGATTATCATGGTTTGATCTGGATTAGTTTTAAATAAAATTGTTGAAAAATTCAAACAATAAGATTTTACCAATTTGAATTGGATCGATTTAATAAACAGTGCTGCTATTTGGCATGGTAAAATAGAAAGTAAAAATAGCGCGCGCACACACCCCCTTCGTAGATCTACTCCAATCCATTCATTTCAAATCAAACTTATGGAAGCCCTTAGATCGAGGCTCAAAAACCTGGATCTTGGGCAAAATGGCACTGGATCCATTTCGCAAAATGAGTTTGAGAGGAAAGGCAAGCTTAGCCATGTGGATCATGTTGCTTTGTTCATGAACCATCGAACAAAATTGTGAGGAATTTACTTTTCATAATTGTCCACAAAAAGGACAACCTTTAATTTCCCTCATTTTAAGGGAAAAAAAATATTGCCCACGTTTTCAATGAGGCAGGGCATTTTGATCTATCATATCAAAGGGAATCTCTTCGATAGATATTATGTATTTTAGGAAATTTTACAACTATATTCCCTCACTTGTAACAAATGTATGTAATATGCATATCATAAAAGATTTACAATTGTATGAGCGATGATATCGAAATCGGCACAAGATATGGTAATTTCAGTACTATTTTATAAAAAAAACTGTCATCACAAGGAATGACAATTTTAGCATTGACAGGACACTTAAAATGTGAAGTGAAAGGAAACAGGGAAAGGTGCTTAAATTGTCGGGGGGTGTGGCGATTTCAGACATCCTTCATGTCAAATTCGAAGACCTCCCTCACTATAAAATGGCTCATTCACTTCTTCCTCATCACTTCTTCATAAACAAAGAGACTCATTCTTCTCTTCTTCCTCCCATTCTCTCTTGTTATTTTGTTCTCTTTTCTTATTTCTCAAAGACTCATTCTTCTCTTCTTTAGTTGTTTGTGTGGCTGTTTTGACAAAAAAAAATTGAATAGGGGAGGTATTGTTGCTTTTATTTTTTATGATGGTTCTGTGCAAAAGAATAATGTTGAGGGTGTTAAGTTTATTAGTAAAAATGATTTCAAGTTTATTGTAATTTGGTTGTCTATATCAATTGCAGATTTGTGTGGTGTAATATCTTCTCATTTTCAAAAAAGTGTGGCAAGATTAAGATATAAAGCTCCAGTGTCTTTCATGAATAGGTTGATAAAATATTGACCTATGACGATATCAAATGACATTCAAGTGCAACAAATGTTTTATTTATACGAAAATTATAAGACACATCTGAGTGGTATTGATATGTTTGTGAACTTCGAGGAGGTTGGTGCGAACATTGATTTAAATGTTGGTCCAAGTTCAAACAAAGTGTATCAGCAAGACGTTGAGTTAACATTACTGTCAGATGATGAGTTCTTCGCAGATGAAGATGATGATGCAAGCTGGAGCGAGCATGAAAGTGACATATTTGAAAGCGATGGAAATGCCGACGATTCAGGTACTCTTATATAAATTTAGTAGCAAAATAAATTATAAGTATAATTGTAATTATAATTATAATTATATTTAACTATTAAGTTTATATAATTAATTGTTTATAAATTAATGTCAAGTCACTTACACCAAAATGGAAATATTTTGTACTAAAATGAGTCTAACAATATTATATCTTAAATTAATTATGTACATTAACAGATATGCAAAGTATGCTCTTTGCTCATCTCATGATATGTATCAATATGACAAAGTCACACTGACAAAGTCACAACTTGCGTAAGAATGCAAGAGTCCCTATCTTTTCGTCATTGTCTTGGATGCTCTTATTGAACACATTCAAGGCCCAGTGCCCCAATGTATGTTTTTCACAGATGGCATTGCTTTGGTGGCAGAGTCAAAAGAAGAGTTAGATGGAACATTAGAACTATGGAGACAAGTGACACATGTTGGAAACACACGATATTCGTATAAGTAGAAGTAAGATCGAATATATGGAATGCAGGTTTAGTAAAAGGCGTACAAATCCTAACATAGAGGTGAAAATTGAAGATGATCCAAAACCACAAGTCACAAGGTTCAAGTACCTTGGCTCCATTATCCAAAGATGGAGAGATAGAGAGTGATGTTAATCATAGGATCCAAGCTTAAGGAAAAATTTTACCGCACAACTGTAAGACTAACAATGTTATACGAGACTGAGTGTTGGGTAGTAAAAAGCCAATAAGAGAATAAACTTAGTGTTGATGGTGATGCTATGGTGGATGTGTGGACACACTAGACAGAATAAGATTAGGAACGATTGCATTAAGGAGAAGGTTGGGGTAATGCTTATAGTACAAAAGATGGTAGAATTCTGTCTTATGTGATTTGGACATGTAAGGATAAGACCATTAGAAGTCCCAGTGAGGAGAGTAAATTAAGCGACAGGTAACTCATTAGCTAGAGGTAGAGGGGGTCTTATAAAAACTATAGAAGAAACTATTAAAAGCAATTTAGAAGTAAATAAGTTACATGAACATGACCCTTGATAGGGGCACTATGGTATCACTTGATCCATGTAGCCAACCCACGTAGTGGGATAAGACTTTGTTGTTGTTGTTGTTGTTCTTAGACACCCATCACTTACTCTCACAAAAACGTGGGACCATAATGAAGGATATCAAATGTGTGTCTGTAGAGTATAGGTATTGGGCTATTTGGCATAATTCGAGGTAATAAAAGGTGTAAATTTGTAGTAAATTGAAGTCTCAACAAAGTGATTGACATGTTTCCAACATAATCCAAACATGTGATATGGATGCTATAGCCTCCTTAATTACAGGTTATGATTGGGCTATCATGCCAGAATTAATCACAAAACATTTCCCACACTCTTAATTAAAGCATTGAGTCAAGCCTCTCAGTTTCTGTTCTAACATGGGATCTAGTAATATCCTTCAGACTTGGACACCCAGACAGAGCCATAGTGAGCTCAAGCTCATTCTTCAGCATTTCTATGACTTGTCTCACCCCACTTTCCCCTTTCGCAGCTAGCCCAAATATTACAGGCCTTCCAATCTGCATCAATAGCTAAGTTTTATTATTATCAAAATACATTGATTTATGAATGTAAAAGAAAAAAAAAAAGTGAAAGTGATTATGAGATGAGACGAAGTATTATATATGCACACGCGTGCAAACAGAGCAAAGTCAGCCAACTACATAAACGATCGAGGGTTGAGGGTTAGTGACTAATGGTAGTGCAGCATCACATTATAACTATTCATTCATGGACTACAAATTTAGGTTGAACTTACAAGTACAGCTTTTGCACCAAGGGCTAAAGCCTTAAATACATCTGTTCCTCGTCGTACTCCACCATCAACTAAAACTGGAATTTTCCCTCTAGTAGCGCGAACCACCTGCAGTTATATTATAGGCTCTGTGTTTATAACGAAAACACAATGTTTCATTGGTAGACTTTTGCGTCTGCTGTCTCAAAAACTTCACATATAATAACACATTAATCGAGTGTAAAACTCTTTTATCCTGTCTGTGTATAGAAATTTAAATATATTTATAGAGAGAGAGAGAAATTAACTTCTTCTAGGACAGAAATGGTAGGTGGAGAATAATCAAGCTGGCGAGCGCCATGATTTGAGACAACTATACCAGCAACACCAACTTCCACTGCCTTAATTGCTGCGAACACAAGTCCATCACATATTAATTCAAGGTATTAAGATCTTTAACACCCCAAGAAACAATCATGTAGGGATTAAGAAAAATGAAAGAATGTGAATAACAGCATTGGAGGGTAAGTTTTCAACTACACCTAACTAATCAACAACAAAGGCTGGAAACTCTAATGTTCAGAAAAGCAATACACCAATATCAGAAGAAAATCCCATGCTTGCATTTCTTGAGTACTAAAGGAATAACTGTTCTCAAAGGGTGTGTTTGGTACGAGGCAAAATAAGATGGGAGAAATTCTCATGAATGAGATTTATATGTAAATTTACGCACGAAACTTATCCAAGAAAATTTCTCCCCTATTCTCACCACATACCAAACATGCCCTCGATGAGATATTTTCAGGATAGATTCTTTTAATCCTTAAATAACCAGGGAAAAATGATGTCCGGTCGGAAGCTTATATGAGTAGAATGGAAGCCATCATATGAAAACACTCTTCTAGCCTTCTACCCACCATCTTCAGCCGTGAGTATACCCTTCAGAATAATTGGCAGCTTTGTAATGGATTTCAACCATGCTATATCCTGCAGAGATTATGATACCCCAGTTAAAAAACAGAAATAATGATTTTAGATTTTAGATTTTAGAGTTGCACCATCCAGCAATTAAATTCAGATTCTGACATATAAGCTTTTTGAGAGAACCAACTAAAGGAAATCTTAAGTTATCATTTTTGCTACGACAAACTGCACATTTGACACTTTTGCCTCATGTTATTAGTCTCACATTCCATCCCTTGAGGCATTATATTTATCCTAGTGAGACATTTCCCCCGAAGAAGCATATATATAAAGGAAGGAACTATGATTTTCTACCTCCCAACGCAAGGATGGATCAAGCGTCTGATTTGCATAAGCTTCCACCTTTGAACCGCTATCCTGCATGTTCAGAAACAAGTACTTCAGTCTATGAATTTTGGATCGAATAATGTAACTGTTTTTTAGCCTGCCAATTTCTCGGCCTATTTTCTTTAGTCCAATTTTTTGACACACTAATTAATGTGATGTGCTCTATCATACGAATTATCTTTGAAAAACAGCACAGAAAAGGTACAGAAAAGAAAATATGAAATAAAAGCAGTTTCCTTAATTTCTGATGAAGTTAGTCTAAAACCAATCAAAAACTGCTAATTCGTTCGTATCATATTTTGTTATCAAGATTTTGTAATAGAAGATAGCTAGCGATTAGAATGTGATGGTGAAATTTATACTCACAGACTCAAGTTCAGTTGAAAGAAGGCCATCAAAATTCTTCAATTGAGGCGAAACCATTCTGCAGAGGACATTCTAACAATGTTACTAGAAACCTTGCTGCATTCATCTATCGCATGCAGAGCATTAATTTGGTTCACATCAACCAAGCAAATCAATAATCCCTTGCAAGAAGTTAGGGAGGGACACAAAGAAGACACAAGGAAAAAAATCATGTAATTACTTGTTCCTAATGTCTGCCTCTCTTCGACCAAGTCTTGGAACATCGGTAGTTAGGACAAGGGCCTTATATCCATTTCTTTCAGCTCTTTGCACCATTGTAGCTGTCACATCTCGCCTCTTGTAAACCTGTTTAAGAAACCACAATTATAATCCAAACTTTAAAAGATGATATTCCAAACGAAAACAATATGATATGATATGATATAGCAAAGAATCAAGTAAGAGTTGTTCTAAGAGGAATACACATACATATAATTGGAAGAACCGAACAGCATTGCAGCTTGAAGCAACCTCCTCTACTGTGCACGTAGACATGAAAGACAAAATCTAAAAAAAAAAAAAAANAAAAAAAAAAAAAAAAAAAAAAAAAAAGGGGGGGGGGGGTCAGAGTGAAGGTGTTGTGATGCTGATAAACAAGTGGAGGAGGCTTTCTTTTCATGAATACCATTATGGTGTTACATGCAGCAGCCGCTTTAGCAGTGGCGACCTCTCCTGGAGTAATAAAATGAGAAAAGAATACAATGATTTAATTTGTTTGTAAAGAAGAATGCTAAATGCACGAGGCAAATCGAAGAATCTCAATTTTCATTTTGCCTGGCTGGAATATTTGATCAAACCTTGTGGATGAGCCAACTTGTGCATAGCAGTTGGAGCAATCATAATTGGAGCGGAGAGGCGGTAACCAAGTACGGTAGTAGACATATCTATCCTGCTCACATCCACAAGAACTCTAGGCCTTATGCTGAGAACCCCAACCACAGAAAAGTTGCAAACATGATTAGTACATTCCCATTCTTGTTACACTTGTTACCAGATTCAAAATGGCAATTGTGTGTAGGACATTACGTTATCCTATGAAACGCTTCCACGTTTTCCTTCAGCGAGTACTCGTCCTCAGCACCACCAGCATAGAAATCGTAATACATTTTGGGGAGGACATCCCTAGCAATTTGCTGGAATTCTCTAACATTAACAATCTCAGGTGCCATCTTTCCCTATAAACACGGACATATATCAAAGCCCATAATAAGGTATATATATTCAGTTATGCAGAGAAGAACGAGTGCTGCTGTTATAAGTTATGCTTCCCATTTTGCATTCATTTTTTTGCCATAAACCATTGGGGGATTAAATGTATGTGTCACTTGATAATCAATTTTCTCTCCTTTGAATTTACTCATAAACTTTTGGCTTCAAAGTATTCCATATTGGCCAACGAGCGAGCTTGTAACGTAGCTCAAGTACTCAACTATAAAATGGTATTTAGATCCTATGTCCTATGTTTTGTATTAGGCTACCCACAGATATTTAGCCCTACAAATCTGGGTGTGCGGGATGTGTTAAGTGCCACATCATCTAGGCATATTGATAGCCTTTATATAAAGTCATTCATCCCTTCTCCAGCTGAGTGAGACCTACTCAATTATAAGAATGATATAATAATTGATAGCGCTAGAGGTTCATCTTCTACCAACCCAACAGAATAAAATGATTGCATTTTTTAAGAGAAATTCTTAGACAAACACTACTTATACTTTTACAAGCACTCAAATTAACATGGTCTAGTCCAATGCAACCAACCTTACCTAAATTTTCTCTTTGTTTGGGCCCTACTTATTGAAATCACTTGTGTTTATAACATGCCCCTCCCTTTATATCTCTGTGAATTTCCAAGTTGCACAGATTAGATCTACCTGCCGATCATGGCAACGGTTGTACACTATAGAAGAGAAGCTAGAGTCCATAATCTCATCTCATCCTATTGAATTGGATTACAGAAAAGAAAAGAAGAATGAAGCAAATTAAGTTGAAGATAAGCATTGAGATGATGAGATACCTGTCCTCCTGTATCACTTGTTATCCGATCAGAGCAGGAAAATCCCAAGCACCTCTCAACACGGAGGCTGTTCTGCAGCACAGCAAAGAGAATAATCTTGTAAAATGCAGAGTCATATATGTCAAACACCACACAAAGTACCTCTCCGCCCTGCCCCTGTGATTGACCAAATTTAATATTTGGATTAACTTCAAGAAACAATAATTGCATGTAAAAAGATTAGAGTAAAATTCTTGAGATGAATATTAAAAAGTATATTACTATACAAGCATGTACAGTTTTTGTTCTAGAAAGGTGTATTGTATAATAGAGCTATGATTGAGATTCCTAATTTTTTTTTTTCCTACTTATCCTCGTCTCATCATCTTTAATCATATACTTATTAAAATTTCATACAAAAATTAATAAAATTTTAATAATTATATGATTGAACATGATTAGGAGGATAAATATGTCAAAAGTTAAGATGGTTAAGCATATATATATATATATATATATATATATATACACACACACACTATACTATACTAGAGAGAAAAAAAATTCAAGTCCGTCCCTTGAGTCGTCAGTATCAAAGAAGTTCATCTCAACTTATGAAAATGATTATATTAATCTTTAAGATTGTCAAGAATTGGTTAAATTAATCTTTAAAAATGACTAATTTAATCAATATTCAAACACTAATTAAATTGACTTTTGATAACTAATTAATATAACTTAAGATAAACTTGATCAATATTAATAATTTTAAAGACAAATTCAATGATTCACCTTAAAAACAAAAAAGCAACCCAAGCAGTAAAATGATCTTGAGAGTTGTAGTTATCAACATATAAAAATCTGGCTGGCCAGAGTTCTTCAGACAGAGACAAAAAGTAATAGAGAGAGGGGCAACCGCTGTGGTTGCTAGTAACAGTTGTGTGTTTTTGTCCATACCCATATCATATCATTCGCACCTCACTTTATTTCTTTTAGATTTTATCCTTCTTCTTTGGGTTTCTTTCACCTAGTGATAGATAACAGTATTTGATATTAAAATTTAGGTGTCATGCGGAGCTAGAAATTATTAATTGAAGTAGATTTAAATTTGCGCGATCCACGAGCAAAAGTTATTGAAATGAATTTATATTTTGTTTAAAATATTTGATTCTAAATGAGTTGATTATGTCAGCCGACAATTGGATCAGTATAATTTCTCTTGTGAGAGTCATAGTAAGATCTTGTGTTACTTGAAGAAGACAAAATCTTTGAATATAAATATTTATTGGTACAATTTATTGTAATAGTCTTAAGGCAACGTTTGTTTAGTGAGACAAGCTAAGAATAAAGAAACATGGAGACACAAATCAACAAAAGTTTGTGCCTGAGAACAAAAAAATGTGTGTATTTTTTAAATCTCCATTCACCTAGGACATAAAGACAGAGACAGAAATTTAATAAAATTTTGATTTCTAATTTTACTTATGACATGCTTTTTTATGGGTTATTTTGCCCAACAAGTCCAACCACTCACCACCGCAATCACCACCACCTCCACCACCAACGTGGTCACTACCACCAATCACAATCACAATCACCACCACCACCAGACCCATCACCACCAACCACTCACAATCACCAACAACACACGAAACAACCACGATCTAGCAACCACAACCACAGTCACCTCCAATTTCTTCTCTGTCGCCAAGCGCCACTTCTTCCCTTATTCTTGGCGCTGCTCCCTACGCGACTGAGATGTCACCGTCTTCCAACGCAAGTTCCGGCAGTTGAGCTCAAGCACCAGATTTGCCACTTCGACGCCAAGATCTACCACTTTGGGACCTTAATCTGAGTGGAGAGGCCGTTGTGACGACCCTTAGAGCCAAAAAAAAATGTCACATCTTGCGCAAGATGCAAGTCAAAAAAGCTTCCACCTTTTTTTTGGGCTAGGAGAGGGCTCGACCTGCCCCTTTGGCCATCTCCCTCGTTATAAATAGAGCTCTCCTTCCCCCTATTCCAATTTACTTAGAGCTTTAGACTCTCTTTCTCTCTAGAACTAGTTTCTACTCAGTTTCCTCTATCTTTTGTGAAGAAGCAACGTCTTCACCAAGGTAGGTAGCTAGTCCTTTTTAGGATGGCCTAGGGTAGTAGGCCCCGACGCTGCTACTATGGTAGTGGTGGCCCATGGTGGTCCACGACTGTCGTGACAATGCCAGAACGTCGTAGCGATGCTAGATCGCTACCGCAGGGCCTGCAGTTAAGCTTTCGTTATGGGTTTCTAATAATGGGTTATGTTGGCCTTTCTAGGTGCCAACACCACGCTGCTTGGAACTCCCAATTCCAGTGTTCCTCAGTTCCACGACATTCCAGGTGAGTGACCGTCTCGACGCATCGACGGTTCCACTTCGGTGGTCCATCAATAGAGTCAGTTGTGCATTATAACATGTTATTAGATATTTATATATATGCAAGCTTAGTAGTTGACAAATGTCATGCTTATATGATATGTTTATTTGATATGCCATGTTATGTTAGGACAGAGACCTAGAACTATAGACATGATATCCCTTAGAATTGTTTGGTTAGGATTATATAACAAACTTTAATAAAGACTCTGGTTAAGGTATGAACCCTAACGAAGGGCAAGTTCTGGAAAGGCAATACTTGGTACTTAAGTTGTCCATTATGATGCACCTCTCTTACCTGAAAATCCTATCATAAGTGTGGGACCTCAGTCCTTGAGCCTGGACTAATAAATAAGACTAACTAAACTAGGACACCCTTGTCATAATTAGTAGACTTAGGTCTTAACAACTTGGGTAATCAAGCTAGTTCACCTAAAAGAATCCACAAACAGTAGATCATAGGATAGATGACTTAGAGCAGTGCGGGTTCAATGACCTCGCAACCTAGACTCAGTAGCAAATAGATATGAGCACAAGGCTCCTCAAATTATGGCATGCGTGCCCTTCCAGATTCAGATTAGGGTATGTGTACCCTCACAGGTATTCGGGTTGCGTGCATACCGGAGCCACCCTGATGTATCCTAGTGAAACAAGGTCAAGCCGAGGTTCCCTTGAATCGTGCCCTTCAGCCAAAAGACGTGGGCATACATACAATCATATTTACCTTTCAGCAGTTTATCTAGTTTATTCAGTTTTACCTTTCAATAGTTTATCCAGTTTATTCAGCTTTACATTCAGCAGTTTATTCAGTTTACTCAGATTTACTTTGCAGTAGTTGTTCATATTTGCTTCAACTTCCATGCTTTATTTGTTATTTACTTATTCAGTATATGTATCTATATGCCATGATTATATGCAGTATGTGTTTTGTGTGCGGTACCGAGGTACCTACCACTGAGATGACAAACTCACCCCTCTGTTGATATCATTTTTCAGATACAATAGAAGACTGCGAGAACGTCCCCCTCGTTTAGTAGCAACTAGGATTCAGCGTCAATGGTAAGCTCGCTTCGCAGTGGGGTCTACCAAAGTCATTAGTAGTTATGCTCCAGATACCTAGGACAAGATCCCCCATTTAGCATTCATGTTTTAGTTATATTATGAAAACAACATTTTCAGTTTAACATGTAAACTTAGTTATTATTTAATAAAAGCAGTTATTTTATGAAATCAGCTATTTATTATAAAGTCAGTTGTTCATTTATAAGCACTACATGTACTTTAGTATGCCACGTCAGAGCTTTCGTAGGACAGTAGCCCTACGTGCGGTCACGTCCTAAGTTGGGGCGTGACAGTTGTTTCCTTTTATCCGGCGAGAAATGGAGGTCTGCCAAACTAGTCCAGTAACTGAGGGAATGAGTCGGTAGATGGCACCAAAATTTTAGGAGGAAGGAAGAAGGAAGGAGAAAAGAGGAGGAACGAGGAAGGAAGGAAGAAAAGTTTTTTTTTGTCATTTTTAAAAAAAATTATGTCTTTTACTACAAAATCAAACAAGATACAAATATAATAAATTGTGTTTTGTATATTATCATAAAATAGAATACAAGACCGACTTTTAATCCTGTATTTTATGTCCTTGTCCCCGTGTCTCTATATTTTAGTTTTGTCTCAGCCACCAAAACAAATAAGCCCCAATCTCAAAACTATAACTGACCTAAGTGTGATATGTCTATAGCATGGCTGTATAATTTCACTTATGAACACAGGATGTTTAAATACAATTATCCATTTTATTTTTTATTCCAGCCGTTGAAAGATATAATTTGCAAGCATTAAAATGTACAATTGCAAAGTAAGCAATGACTCGACACAATAAATTAAAATTGTCATAAGAGAAAATTAAGTTATACACTCCCCCTAACCCAAGTATAAAGGAACCTAGAACCCTGTCATTGTGGTGCATAGGCAGCATCCTAAGGTATGAATTCATATAGAATTCACCATAAACCAATTTATAAATTCATTTAGAATTCACCCTACAACTCTAAACAAATATTGTTTCCTATCGTTTAGAATTCATTATGCCATTTCCCATTTTTTTCATTCAAAATTGAATATTTCTAAGATCCATTTTAATGTTAGCACCTCATAGAATATCATATTTTCTTATCTAGACTAATATATTTAGAGTAGAACCGTAAACAAAAAAGGAAATTTCACAAGACAAACCCATAATATATTAATACTAAATTGACAATATAAATTCGTTATTATTTTTTTAACAACAATAATAATATGAAATTTGAAAAACAAGCATTAACTCATAACTTGTTGCATCGACTAATTTAAAGTATAGTGTTTAATTTGACCAAAAATATTTAAAAATGTACTAGTTGTATAATATTAATTTTAAAAGTAACTTTTTTTTTAATCAAATGATAATAAAATGTAATATAAATTGAAATACTATATACACTATATATAAAAGCAGAATCGTAAACAAAATTGTAAATGTCACATGGCTTGATCAGAATATCTTTATATTAAATTCATTTAAAATAATAATTATAATAATGAAAATAGCAATAAATTAATTCGAAAAACAAACAAAAATCATAATCTAATGTATTGAATAATTTAATATATAGTGTTCAATTTGACCAAACAATAATAATTCAAAAAAATTTAAAAATATATTAATATACTAATATTAATTTTAAAGTTGAGAGTTAAAAAAAATTTAATCAAATTATTATAAAATCTATTACAAATTACAAATACAATCGTCACATTGCTTAAACCAGAATATCTTGACATCAAATTCCCTAAATAAGCTCATAGGTATATTTTTATAATAATAATAATAATAATAATAATAAGAATAATAATAATAATAATATTATTATTATTATATAATCTCAAAAACAAACATTAATCCATACTTTGAGCATTGACTAATTTAACATATAGTGTTTAATTTGACCAACAACAATAATTTGATAAAATTTGCAAAGGTATTAATAGAATAATATTATTTTGTAATTTATAGTTAAAAATAATTTAATCAATTTATAATGTATTACAAATTACAAATTCTATATATAAAGAAGAATCATAAAAAAAAAGCACATTACTTAACCAGAATATCTTTACATGAAATCACTAAATAAATTCATTATTTTAAATATTAATAATAATATTAATATAAAAAATAATAACAAATAATTTTATAAATAACATTAATCCATATCCTGATACATTGACTAATTTAATGTATGGTGTTTAATTTGACCAAACAAAAACAGTTTTAAAAAAAATTGAAAATGAGGTAATAGTCTAATATTCATTCTAAAATTAATAAATAATTTAATTGAATGACAATAGAATGTATTACAAATTTTAACAAAGTGGTTCAATTTAATTAATATATTAATTTGCAAAACTAATAATTTTTTTTCAATGCACTAGTTTACGATAAGAGATTGATGGTGTCATTGGTTTTATTTTATTTATTGATGGGAGAATTTTAGTGCCTTTCAATTTAAATTATTAATAATAATAATAATACTAATAATAATTTAACTCAACGAAAACTCTCTATAATACCCTAGGTTTTCATGTTTCTTATAACGTAAGACATCAACCCTTGGACGACCCTAAAGAACCACCAACCCTCTTCTTTAATGGAATTTTATTATTCTGGATTCTAAATCTTTCTTTTTTCTTTCGCTTCCTGTTTTCTAAATATTTTTATATCTTAAAAACATAACCTTTTTTATTTAATTTTATGTCATTTTTGAGTCTCAATGTGATCTTGCCTTAGAAATAAATTTTCTTAGTTTGGAATGACATGACTTTCTTCGTCTTTGCATTAGGAAATGGGAAGAAGAAGGGGTAAGAGTCAAATTTTATGAGATTGCAATGCGCCTATGCTAGCGTAATAATTGACATCATATTTGTTTAGAGATTGCCGAATCCTGCATTTCACATATTATTAATTTATTAGAAGATTTTCTCGACAAAGTTTCACCAAGAAAAAATAGTTTGTTTTTATGGAATTTAAGATCTATATCCGTTACGGAGAGTTAGAGATATTAAAAGATTTAATCATGTTTTCTAGGTAATTATATTATAATTATTAGCCTAATACGATAATTTATTTAATTAAATGAATAGTATGTTCTTAGATTGTTTTATATAATAAGAGAAATTTTTAGAAGAACATGCAATGTTGTGATTGACGAGCTTTGTAAAAGATAAATGGCTTTTTTTTTAGGGTTAATTAAGTTTTTAGTCCCTGTAATATGAAAAAGTTTGGTTTTAGTCCCTCATGACAAGTTTTAGTCCCTGTAAAATGTGAAAATTTGATTTTAGTCCCTGTGGATGGTTGGTGATGGACGGTGATGTAGAAATGGTCACTGATGACGGGTTAACTGACACATCTTCACCGTCTATCACCAACCGTCCACAGGGACCAAAATCAAATTTTCACATTTTACAGGGACTAAAACTTGTCATGAGGGACTAAAACCAAATTTTTTCATATTACAGGGACTAAAAACTTAATTAATCCTTTTTTTTATCATATAACTCAACATTTTTAATGATATACTTGCCTTTTGGATGTATTATTTTCCACGCACATAAATGTCCATAAGATCTGAACATGACTAAAGCCATGTAGACACAAGGGGATCATATTAATAAATGATAGAGATGTGAGAAGGATAAGAATGAACTAAAAATTTTTAGCTCATAATATTTGAGATAAAAGAACTTTATTATCAAAAACTTATTGCATACAATGAAGTTTAAGTATCATCCTTCGAACCTTTTTATTCGAAACTTTAGCAATTACAATGACAATAATTTATTCTGCGACTCTCATGGCACTCCTCCATTGAAGCAGGTATCCTGACATATTATATTATATTGCAATCATAATCGTTGCAAGATGGAAATGCGCAACACTTTATTGCGCTGACTTTACCTTTGTCCATAGAGGTATCATGGTGAACATTGAGGAGAAAATTTTGTAGACATATATTTAAGAAAGATCAAATCATCATATTTGTCAAAAGACAACTCAACCAAAATACAGAATGACACATCCTTAATGTTAAAAATTAAATTTGAAAGAAGATTGGAAAGTTGTTGTGGTTTTGTATTCAAAAGGATTTTAATATTAAAAAGTATGAAAATAATACTATAGACCTAAGTTTAGGATGAACCCTACAAAAGATAATATATCACCCTTTAATTTCATTAAGCTTTTATATTTATAATATTAAATTATATCTTTAATGGTTGATGTCTTACCATGTGTAGGGTTCACCATAAATTTAGATCTATAATAGCACCACTTTAAAAAATATTTAACAAAATTTAAAAATAAAATAAAATAAAATAAAAATAAAAATAAAACTCAAGAGGTTCATAACTCAACGTTACAATCTCGACCCCAAGTGCACCAAACACTTTCACCTTCAATAACCACTCTAATTGCAATTAATGTCGACAATGAGGAAAGAAAGCCGCTCTTTTCTTTGTTTATTATTACGTTATTGCACACAAGATGTTGGATCATAAACTAAATCTAATGACTTAATACTTCATAGTTTTGACTGAATAGTGCACCAGCCCAATTAAAATACCTATACCTTTGGTTCCTAAAAGAAAAATATCAAATAAAATGGATTTAGATTTTGTATACGTTATATCATCAATTAGCCGAGTTGAATTTTATTATAAGCATTTTATGGAGAGGAAAAACAGACCAACGGGAGTTGGTCCAAGTGGTAAGCGGCTTGGTATCGCTTAAGCAAGGTCCCGAATTCGAGACCTTGTGTACGCAGTTATCCCCGCTGGGAGACTCACCCGCCATAGCTAGGTGCGCGACTCGGGTCGACCCGGATTAGTCAAGGCTACGCCTTGGATACCAGACAGGCAACCTAAAAAAAATGGAGAGGAAAAACATCGTCTCTTGGAGTGACCAACTATAGCATGGCTCGATGTGTCTAAAAGACTCAACTTATATAATGAAAGATACCGAGTTGTTAAACTCAAAAGTATCTATGAGCATTATGTAATTGGCAAAAACCAAAATCAAAAGTAATCAAAACTTTAAGAATGAATAAGACAAAATACACAACTACGTAGAATGTGATCATAACAAAGAGCAGAGAAGAAAGAAATGTTCCCTAATTTGACCATCATATCATATGACTTAAATCTTTCTTCGTTTAACAGATTTTAATGTTAACACCTGATAGAATTTCATATTATCTTATCTATACTACTGTATATAAAGCGGAACCATAAATAAACAAGGGAAATGCCACAAGAGGCTTACTGTTTAGGTTTTTTGACATTCAAGTATAAAAAGGTTCAAATGTGCACATTACACCAAATGTGAAACAACAAATTGAAATAAAACCACATATATGATAGTAATTGGGCAATTGATGGAACGTATAGAGTTAACTTCCACCAAAGGTCCATGAAGCCAGATCTTACCCATCACTTGATGGTGGAGTAGTTGTTAATGCAAATTTATGTTTTAATCCGAAAAAGTCACTAGTTTTCTTTAGTCTTCTTCCTCTTCTTAATCTCAACTGTGACTTTGAGCACTAGGGGGGAAAAAACACTTAAAGGAGCCTAAAAAAGCCCAAAAAAAAAAAAAAAGGAGTGGCAAGAAAAGGGACTACAACAACAAATTAAAATTGTCGATCCCTCTCTCCACCATAAGACTGCTTCCTTCCAATACTGATCATTCGATCCCTAAGGTCACTATGAATGAATACAAAGAAACTTTTACATAGTTACAATTGTCCCTAAATCGAAAAGTGGTCCCCAATATCGAGTGATACATTGAGCCATAAGGACCCCTACATAATGGAATCTATTGTCTTCTTTTGACTTGTTGGTTTGCCAGGTTTTAGTGTCTACTCCTTTGAAGAATCCCTTATTTGCTTCAGAGAATGATCACAGGAAATGAGCTCTGACCATTTTGATTTCTTAGAGAGAAAAGCAAATTATAGGAAGGTTGAGGCTACCAAGAGCAAAACCCATTACTAAATTTGGCTAACCAAAGCCAACTATGAATAAAAAATAAATAAATAAATAAATGACAAAGCATCCGAAAGTATCAGCAAAACCTTCTCTTCTTACACAGCACACATTTTTATTTTCCTTTTCCTTTTGAGTGATACATTGACAGTTACATAGCAAACCATCCTTTGTGTTTCAACTTCATGTATTCTTAACAAACAGGCCTATCAAATCCAAGATTTAGAGAGAAAGTCATCCAAATCCCAAAAGAGGGATCAGAAGAGCAAAACTTCCACATCCACGTTCCCATCATTCTCACCAGCGTTAAAACCGTTCTCAGTTACCCCTTTCACCCACCCCATTGAACGAATTTGAATCCCAATAGAAGACTACAAATTAGCAACAAAATCAATAACAAAACTAAATTTATGCCACGTACTAGCGGGCCTTCACATACACGAGTCGAGTCGTTTTATTGAGATTTTGGGTTTAATATAACTAAAAATGCTTGATATAAAAGTCTAAGCCGTTTTATTTTTTTATATTTTTGGGGTATCAATATAACCAAATACGCTTGATATAAAAGTCTTATTGTTTAGTTTTTTTGATATCCAAATATAGAAAGGTTCAAATGTGCACATTACACTAAATGTGAAACAACAATTGAAATAAAATCACATATATGATAGTAAGTGAGCAATTAATAGGACATGCAGAGTTAACTTCCACCAAAAGTCCATGAAGCCAGATCTTACCCACCACTTGATCGTGCAGTATTTGTCAATGCAAATTTATATTATCATTATTTTAGTCCTCTCATGGTTTATTAGGCAAAGGGTGTTTGATTTTGTTTGGTAAAGTGAGATGTTTTATTGGGTTTTTTCTTTGGCATTTGGACCTGAACTTTTGTATGGAAGGAAAGATGTAACCATTTAATCAAGTGAATGAGAGAGTGACAACTCCAAAAATATGTCAGTGCGGTAGATGCTAACAGAGAAGTATTGGAATTAATATTTATAAATAAATTGTGACGTTGATTTCAGAGTTGAGAACCGGCTATGCCATGAATAAGCAAATGGGGTTTAAGGGAATATGCGTAACGGGCGAATGATTTGTTCCCTCAAATGATGTAAAATTAATTAATTTGCACTTGGTTAAGTAGAGTGTATAATGCATTGAGTGTTTAGCTACACTTAAAATATGTCGCTAAAAATAAGCCACATCGTTGGCTTCAAATTTATGTATCCAGGGCAACTGGTACTAGCGTATATTTATAATCCACACATAGTACACTTTGATACCTTGTTATTTTAAATGCAACACTAAATCGCATAAAGCACACTTTATTTTCTTTGCTGTGTGCTGTGGCGCATGCTGGCCTATGCCACCACCCATCCAAATTTTGGGCTTGGTGAAGTATTTTGTAACTAAAAAAAACGACCTTCATATCCTATTATTTTTGTAATACTGGCGTGAACCAAAGGTTTTCATTTCACAGAACAACCATTCCACACTACTCATTAGGTATTATACTATCGATACAAGTTGTAATTCTAATTCAGCTGGAACTCACATTGAAACCAAAAGAAAAAATCACAGGTTACAATTGAATTGTTATCATCAACGCAACAATCCTCAAGATAATTCGCGAGTAATTGACATTTTAAGAAGAAATGCCTACAAGGGTCTCCAAGGATATCAAGTTTTCTCTTGCTTGCCTTCTTAATCTAAAGGTAAAAGGTTCTTGCTCCAGAAAGCCTGATACATGACCAAGCTCAGATATAACAGATAGTCAGATAGTCTTTTTCTACCAAAGCAAGTAGTCAAAGCAGCACAAGCCAGGATAAAACTGTCATTACGCTAAGCTCAATCACCAAAGCTTATTTTTGACCCAGAAAAGTAAGAAAACAACTCCGAGAACAATAGCAACAGGTGCCCACTTCCGAATCAGAGCCTACAATAAAGATTTTATTTTCAATTATACATCCACGATGTTGATTATATAACTTGAATCAAAACAAGAGCAAGAAGCTTGAAAGGAACTCATCACTTGAGATAGAGAGAGAGAGAGAATGGCGATATGAACTTAAGAGAGATGGTAAAATATGAGGTTTTCTCTGTAATAACTAAATTGGCAAAATAAGGAATTACTCCGGAGGTAATAGCCATATAGAAACTTCAGAACAGATTCTGAACATTAATTCAAAGACCTTTAACAAAAATTTAAACCCCTATAATGATATTTAGATAAAGCCAATAGGTCTAGTAGTGAAAGGTTTGGGTAGAATGCATGACATCATAAGTTCAAATCTCATTGTAACCAATGTAATTTCTGAAGTACCAAAAAAAATGATAGTCAGTAGAAAGTTGCACAATCCATACTATCTTTCAGAATAATTTGCCCACTGTATGTTTATATGTAAATTAGAAAAGCAAGTCTAACCATAAAACTATTCCAAACTACAGCTGGACAGCTTGAGGGGGTCATAAGTACGAACTGAATTATCACAGATATGCCAGCATCCTAAGAAAGACCACGTTGCCAAATTATTAGATATCATGCACACTGTATGCTTCAACTTAAAGGACTCACCTGTCGATTCAAATCTCTGGCCTTGTCAGCATATATGCGAGATTCTGATGATAAGCGGCTGGACATTTGGCTGACCTCTGCATGTTTGAAATCAAAAGTGGAACATCAGTTTTGTACTTCACAAAGAAGAGAAAACAGAATAATACACCAACAAACAAACAAAAAGTGACGATATATGAGAAGGGGAAAAGAGAGGAGAGCACATTGATTGCTTTGTGAGTATGTGACTATAACAACAATAAGACACACACTGATTGCTTTGTGAGTATGTGACTAACAACAATAATAACAACTAAACATTTTTCTCACTAGGGGGTTTGGTTACATAGATCAAACAAAACCATAGTGTCCTATAATCATTGTAAACCATCTAGACAAGAAACAATTTAAATCTAAAACATCTTTAATGGTTTCGCCTATAATTTTACTTGGTCAAACAATGTCATTGTATCCTATCATAAACCATGCTTATGGATCCATTTCTTGATCTACTCTCTATACTAGGGCTACTATAAGCATTCTCCACACATGCCCAAACCACTAAAGGCGAGATTCTTCCGTTTTTTTCACAATAGGCGCTACTCGAACTTTCTCTGTAATGCATTTGTTCTTAATTCTGTCTTCTTGTTGGCACATCCAATGCAATCAGTGTAATCAATGTAATATACAAAAAGAAAAGAGGGCAAGGATAAAAAAGGGGATCACATTTGAGTTCCAGAACTCTTGCTTCAATTTTCATTTTCCTTTTATGGGTGATTAACTCAATTTTATTAGAAAGATGGCAAAAGGGCAACCCAACTGAATTGGAAGTAAAAATAGTAGAGGTCGCACAGCAAAAAGGAAAAATAGTACAGGCCTATGTTTCCACATTATATTCCAATTTTATTTATTTTTTTTGATAAAAGAAGAATTTCATTAACACGAGAATTGCAGAAATAAAGAGGATAAGAGATCCTTTATAAAGATACAAGATCATGAACCAAAAACTACAAAAGCTATCAATGGAGTAAAGCTTTCCAATCTTTCAAAATATCTGTGAGGGAGAATCCTCTAAAGAGATTGTGAGCTCTACACCAAATAGATGATATACGCCTAATCTTCTCCCACAAAACAGGAATGAGGTGTGCAACTATAAATCAATAAACAGATAAAATGAGATAACTAAAGTATTCAGAAAATAGAAGAACTATCTTACGGTCCAACTGTTCACCAACACCAAGAACTTCCTGCACATTTCGGGTCATTATCTGATGGACTTCATAGAGTTCATCATTCAACTTTGAAATATTGCGCTGAGTATGGGTATCCTGGTAAAGTTTCTTTGTTTTCTGTATAAATGTGTCTTTTAAAAATTTAAAAGGACAAGAAAGAAAGAAAGAAAGAAAGAAACGGTATTTGTAAGTAGTATATGCCAGCATATAATGTAAAAATAAAGGGCAAGAATAGAAATGATATCTACCAAACTTAATGAAGGCATAGGGTCTGGCAGCAGTTTCAATTAGAGATCCATTGACTCGCTCAAACTCGGTCCTGAGTTCTTCAAGATATTGAAAGGCAAGTTTCTTAGGGTATGCACGATCACACATTGTCAAGTAACAGACTCGTCCTTCAATAATATAACTAACGTTCGGTCAAGGCCAGTCCAAGATATATATGAACACTTTTTCCTAATAAAGGTAATGCAAAATAAAATGTAACTGATACTACCCAAAAAAAAAAAATATTGCCAAAATTCAAAGGCAATGGTAGTCTTGTAGACAAGGGAGAAAGCATCTCAGTCGGAAAGTAATGTTGTGAAACATCATAAGCAGCATCCCATTTTAAACATGCATAACATACATATAAAAAAACACAACCTGAATTATGATTCAAGAAAGAAAGGAGGTACCAATCTATCCTAAAGAAGAAAACAGATTGTAGCCTCTTCTGATGTCCAAAACCAAAAGACAATTAGCAGATATACTCAACGATATACATGTAGTATCTCAATTCTGTGATCAGAAGGACAAATTTACTCAACGATAATAGCGCATACAGAATAGCACTACAAATTTTTCTACGTTCTCATAAATGAACTTTCATGTTTGCGATTTATTATTATACTAAGAATTCAGATACTACATGTATCTTACAACATACAAGTAAGATAACCAAACAATTTGCTATACTACTACCAATTAATAATTATGGAATACAAAGGCATAAGGATACTGGAAAACATAAGGGCCAGTTTCAATTGACATCCTGGATGCCTCATTCTGTCCTCTTGAGAGATTCTTGAACAATGCCTTAACTTGCTGTTTATAAAACTCGGCATCTTTAAGATCACGACCATCATCCAGTCCCTCAACTAGTGGAAGGCCATCGGTAACACGAGCAATCATAGTCAATTTCACCATTGTTTTCAGTTAACGGACCTGCTATTGCAGGTTAGAACTTTGCAAGCAAACCAAAGTAGACTGCAAGACCAGTCCAAAAACAGGGAGAAAACCAAACTTGGTTAGAATCAGGACCCTGAGAAATAGCATAAAAAGCACACATTCCCATCTTTCTTTTTTCAACAAAAATTGAACAAGAATACAATTGAAGTTAACAGTAACAAATCAGGACCTCACATAGACATAGCAGCATGCAGTACCTAAGGGACTAAAAACATTTCGAAAAGCTAAAAACAAAAGTGCTAGCAACTACTCAAGTGATGGTACTAACACTTTTTTCAAATCCCAGAATTTAATTTTGATTCATTAACTCCCAATTGACACGGAAGCGTTGTTGCTCACTATGCTGATTAAACAAATGATTCATATATAGGGGGCAAAAGGAAATCTACGATTTCAATTGTTTTACATAGTAACAGTAAGCCGCGATTCAAATTTCAAACTAAGCAGCAGCCAACATAATGATAGGCTATCAATCCACCCTATAGATACGCGATCTTTGAAATTGAAGAAGGAAGGGAAGGGGGGCATGCCATACACATAATCAATTAGGAAGAAGAAGAAGAATAACCTAGGCAAAACCTAATGCCAGGAAATGAGAGGTGGTGGTTGCCTTACATTACCTTACAATCACGATTACATTATACAGATGGTAATAAAGGATTTTAGCAGTCTCAGAACTAAGTCATGCAATGCAATTGAGGTAGCTAACACCTTATAGGCATATTATTTCATTTATTTATACCTCAGCCTCGCCGGTAAATTATCCGTCTCTCTGTCTCAGTCCGCAGCATAGCACTGCTAACTACGTGACTCAGATCAGATCTGACGGAATCGCCAATTTCGTGACCCAGATCTCGGCTCGCAGATGGATTGATGAAGCAGTTCAAGAATAACGGAGAGATGAGAGAGAGAGAGAGAGAGAGAGAGACGGAAGGAATGAAGGGAAAGAGGGTTACGTGTAATGGTAATTGAAACGTAAGACAGACAGACAGGAGAGTCAATGCCAAAACCAACCAAGTTTGCCACCCAATGCCACCGCGTTCCGCCGTTCGCCTTAATACCAGACTACACGCAACGCATCCACTATGAGTCAACCGCAAAGTTGGCACCCACAGTTTAATTTTAGGTAAAAATGATTTCCTACTATTTGACAATTTTACTCTTTTACTTCTGTTATATAAATTAATTACTAAAATTTTTTTATTATGAAACATATTATAAAAATATGGTTTTGGCTGACGTAGCTTCAGTGACAGCGTGACAGTGCTATATTAGATTCACCAACACGGTTTGGCTCCCTTTTTTATTAACCAGGTGTAATAAGTTAATGCAAAAATACTCTTAATTTTTTGTTTAAAAAGACAATTGGATATAAGCTATTAGAAAAAAAATTTCTAAAAAATGAAATTTATCTTATATCTTTGAAATTTTTAAGTAATATAATTGAATAAAAAATAATAAAAAAAAATTTTTGTGATCTTTACGTGGAAATGTACAAGTAAATGTTAAGTTGCATTTTGCCATCGGTTTTTATAGGCACATAAAGTTAGATCTTGCTACTCCCATTCATTTTTTGTTTGTTATTTGAGAATTGTTTTTTTTTAGCACGACACTGGCCACAAGATAGTATTACTTTATTTTGAAACCGCGCCCCTCAAATCGGCCACAACTTGAATTTTTAATTGTTTTTAACTTAATTATATATGAGATCATATTTAATTTTATTTTATTTTTTTGCAACTAACCAAATTAAGCAAAAAAAAAAAACTGAACATACAAGAATTTAACTTGTTATTTTATTTCCTCCTAAAGTTGGGCATTGCTTAGATTTTGAAATTTTTAAAGCAGCATTATTAGATCATAGGCTTAATTACACGACTTGGTGGGAAAATTACAATTTTAAAATAAAATTTTTATAAAGGGACATATTTATCATACAATGCAACTTTTTTATCAATAAAACAAAACAGTCAACTAGCCACACCAAAAGCTAGTCATACTGGTTGATATGATATATAATAATAATAACAAAAAAAATAATAATAATAATAATGTAGCCTAAGCTTTGCAGTCTGCAGCATGCAATGTCTGCACCTCAGTGGTGATGCATATATATGTGATGGTGTCATATCTCATAAGTCATGCCAACCTTGAGGAGCCTCTTACGAGGGATGGCCATCAATTTCTCCCCTTGACGAAAGTTCTTCCTCAAGAAGCTGTAGGCATAGTTGACAACAATCTTATTGAGGAGGGAGGAATTGGGGCGAGCCACCACCTCTGCTTCCCCAAGCATATACACAACCCCCTTCTCCATCGCTCTCTCTATGAACTTGATCTCCTCCTCGGCTCCCTTGATGGGCGGAGCAGACAGGTTATTAGATGATGACCTCACATCCACAATGGAACCCGATGAGGCGCGGTCAGAAGCTCCTATTAACTGGCTTGGGGCTAACTGCTGTTCTGTCGCTGTCGCTGCACCAGCCTCCTCAACCATGAAGCTTTCCTGTTGAACAAACTCCTTGAGATTCTGCATCAGCTGCGACTCGAACTCCGCGGGATCCCCGAGAGAATCGTTGTAGCCGTGCCTGACAACGCAGCGGAACATGCGGTACTCTCGGGGCTCCACGTGGCGGAACAAGAACCTCTCCTGGAGGGCGACCATGCTGACGGGGATGGCCTTGATGGAGACGAAGACGAGAACGGAGTGGAGGGAGGGGACGCTGGCCATGAGGTGGGGGAATATGGGAGGGATCCCTTGAACCAGCTCGGAGTACAGCAGGCCCACCCCTGGAACTCTGGTTATGTTAGGGTCGTTACCGAGGTCCCTGACGTAGTCGGCGGAGACCTTGTTGTTGAGCTCGAACATGTATCTCTCTTTGTGAACGTAGTGCCAGATCCCCATCACTGTTGTCAGGAACACTGCGGACACGATTGGGAGGTAGCCTCCCCCTGTGAACTTGGTTAGCTGAGCCGAGAAATAGAGAGCCTCCATGCAACCGAATACCGTGAAGAAGATCGCCACCTTCCATATGCTCTTCTTCCATATAACCAGCATTATCAGGGAAACCAGGGACGTTGTGATCATCATATCCCCGACAACTGCAATCCCTGCATCCATCCACCGACTGTACATCAACAACTCGAGGCTTGCTGGAAGGTCAAACTGATGATATATAGTTAAGACATCATATATATTAATTAGTAACTGCTAATTTAATTACCATATGCATGGCTAATCTTTTCTGTGGTCTTGAAGGCAGAGCAGACCACAATGCATGCAATCATGAACATGTAGTTGACCTCAGGAATGTACACCTGACCGTGGTGCTTGGTGGAAGTATGCACAACCTTAACTCGTGGGAAACAACCCAGACTTAGGGCTTGCATTATAATGGAAAATGCTCCTGAAATCATTGCCTGGCTTGCTATGATGGCAGCACCAACCGCCACAACAAATGTCGGCCAATATAAGGGGTCTGCTTGCCCATATATATATATATATTCACAATACATGAGTCAATCAGTCAGTTGAGTGCTACTATCTAATTGGAATTTACTTCCACATGCGTATGCATTCTATTCTACTTACCCGGTATGCTATCATAGAAAGTGTTATCCACTTTCTCAGGGAACTTGCGTAGAAATGCTGCTTGCCCACTATATGCACACAATATCGCAGGAAATGTAACGAAAGAGAAGCTTATCTGCAACATTAAATATATATATATATATATATATATATATATATATCAATTTCATTATTTGCAACCGGCGATACCATTAATTGGCATTTTCCAGTTGTATACATCTTCAATTTTGTATACAAAATTTGGACATAAATTCTGCAATGAATTAAAATGATGTTGCAAGTTGTAAGATATTACAAGCATACATATAAACTTAATTGTTTACTTACTTGAATGGCTCGTACATTAAAGTGACCCAAGTCAGCAAACATGGCCTCAGATCCTAAGATTATATATGTATCTTAATCAGAATTAATAAAGAATGACACATCTTAATTGAGAAGATTAATTAAGAAATCAAGAGTATTGTAGATGCTATATATATTCACCTGTAATGCATAGAAAGACTCCACCAAGTGATATCCATCCTTGCTTACCATTGCGTTTGAAGTAATCAACTATGTATTTTGGATTAAAAGCACGTAGCACTCCAACGTCATATTTGAACAAATTGTAGAGACCAATCCCACCGATGAATGAAAACCACAATAATATAATGGGTGCGAACGATATTCCCACTTTATCAGTGCCGAATCGTTGCACAGCAAATAAGGCAATCAAAATCGCTATAGTGATCCCCACAACAGCATCTGAAAAAAAAAAACAAAATGAGGTTATGTATGTAGGCACATACTAGCTAAAGCGATTTTAATCATTCTCACGATAACAGAAAAATAAAATAAAAAAAAGTTGAAGGCGATGATTTTAAGTACCTTGACCCAGTGAAGTACTGATCCCACTAACAGCAGAAAGCACTGCATTTACGATAATGAACAGTATATTTATATCCACCATCAATTCAATTCAATGTGAAATATTACTATGAATCAATTAAATACCTTGAAAAGATAAATAGGGAGATATTCACTCATGTAAAAATTGTATATGAGTAGATTAATTATATGCGTATTTTTTTCCATTGAATTTAATTTAGTTAGTTTTTTATACGATCAAGACATGTTAAAAGAGTGGGAAATTTAAAACTAACCTAATTATTGATGAAAATATGCACATGATATGTCATGAACAAATTTCATGAGAGTATCCTCAACAAAAGAAGTCGGACATACATAACAAGTGTTATGGTGACAATTTAAATTGATAACTTTTAGACAATTTTACATGAGTGTGTTCCCACTCACATAAGTGTTCACACTTATGTAAAATGAAATTGTCCAATAATTATCAACATTTTACTATTTTCTTATACATAATTAATTAGTTGAATTTAGAATCATAATAAATAAATATTAATTTTAATGCACCAAAATTGTCATTCAATCATGTTTTTTTTTGTGTGTTACTTTATTTTTTACTTATGCGATAATACATGATTAAATGATAATATAAAATTATTTTATATAAATTAATCTCTAAATAAATATAATAAAGTGAGACTATAGTTAACCTGAAATGGATGGAGTAAGAATCCCGTCTCCTATGACCATGGAAGTCCCCATTATGGCTGCAAGTAAAATCAGAATCCGAGCAAAATGACTATGCTCAAGCTTTTGCTTCATATTTTGGATTCTTTTCAGCTGCCTAGACGATTTTTCGAGTTTGTAGTTGGAAAGTTCCCTGTCCTCTGGTTGCTGATTTGGAATCAAACTCATCCTTATGTGTCTACATATCAACGAATACAGTGCAAATGCTCCACCTATGTGTATTCACACACCTTTTTTTAATGTTCAATTTAACTATATACACGCACACTACACTAAAAAGACATCCAATTTACTAACTTTAGTGTTAATTAGACATAAAAAAAAAAGAAAAAGAACAACGCAAATTTAAGATTGGAATCCTGCAAGTGGTCCTCCTTTGAAAAGAAAAAAAAAATTGAGAATTTTTTAGTTAACATATTATTTTTTAACACGCACAAAATAAAATTACTTCTCACTTAAAGAAATTTTAAAACACTTATTGGAACATAATAAAAGTGTTAGTATTTACATTTATTATGTATGTACTTTAAAGGCGTGCTAAAAAAAAAGTTGTCAAAAAGAAAATATTCTAGTATCAAATATGACAAATTATGACAAACTAAGTGGAGGTTGTTAAAGTCATTACATTGAACCGGTTATTCGGGGTTCAATTATTAACTTTGACCATAAATCAAAGTAATTAGGAATGTACTCTTTTCTTATTCATATAATAAAAAAGTGTAGCATTTGATGATTTTTTTCCGTTGAAAATTACTAATCAATTTCAAGCGTGAAATTGCAATTTTCATGCTTTTTATCATGAACAGAATTTCAAATTTCTATTCAACGTTAAGCTACTTTACCTTTATTCTTAGCCCTTATGACATTTATTTTTAATTTAATCCCTCTAGAAACTGCATATGGACAATGTATCAAACTCACACACAAAAAGAAAATTAATTGCCATATAATGATAATGTAAATTTTTTTTACATTATCATTTAATTAAACTTTGTTGCATAAATAATTTAATTGAATGATAATAAAATTTTATATTATAAATGCATAGTAATTAATCTAAAATAAATGTATCAAAATCACTCTTGTCCACTTATTGGGCAAACCCATATCTATATTCATAAACGAGCATAAATTAATGCATTTGATAAAATCAAGAACAGATCTTGCCGTCCGTTTATAGTAAGTTGTCATTAACAAGGTTTAGAATAAATTTGACACCAAAATCGAAGCATAAGAAATTAGACCAATCGTCACGTATTACAATCACATGGGATGACCCAGTCACCCAGATGACAATAGTAACTTACGGACAGAGAGTGACGAAAATAAATCACAGTCATATAATCATATATAGTAAGTAGTTAAGGCAAAATGTTTTTGGTTTGGCAAACAAGCTATCTAAGGACTTATTAAAAAAATTTAAAGTAACAAGATTTTATTAAAAAAATAAAAATATGAAGTGTTTAATATATTAAAAATTTTAAAAGACTATTTTTTTAATGAAATATTTTTTATTTTTAATTTCTTAATGAATGTTTTTAAAATACTTGTTAACAAAATACAAAAAATTTTATATCATATAATTATTTAAAAAGTCACATAATTTTATATATTGTTTAATTTTCAGTATCATTTAACCATATATATATGGGGATCACTGGATGAAAAAAGTGGTTTATAGTGAGAAATGAGATAATGTAATAATAACTATTGAACAAGATGAGAGAGAGAGGTAGCGTAAGAGAGAGAGAGTGTGAGTCATGTGAGTTATTAAAATAAGTCATGTACTTCATTGATAGATTTTTTAATTTTGACCAGTATTTTTAGTACAATGATTATTATTGCATTCTCTCATTTCTTACTATAAATCACATTTCTCAAATGAGTGATCTTTTATTTATATATATATATTAATTCCAATCTTTGTCCAATATTTTATTGGGAGTTTTTTTTTTTGGAAGAGTAAGTATTTGAAGTTGTTTATGCATTAGAAGCATTAAAAACAATTAAAACTTTATAGTTTGGACTATTTAACCATTGCTCTTACGATATTCATTAAGGAAACCATTTTTCATATAATAAGAAGAAAAAATGAGTTGCATGGAAATTTTTTGATGATCTTTACATACCGTTGCCATTGTCATTAGCCCATAATACGATGAAGACGTATTTAGTCATTGGTATGAGCACAATGGTATAGATGATGAGAGATAAGACCCCTAGAATATCATCCTTGTTTTTGATTCCATCGGTGAAGGTGCTGGCATACACGTATAGAGGAGATGTACCAATATCACCATATACAATCCCTATACTTTGAAAGGCTAAACCCAGCGTTATCCTCCAACCCACCTGTTAATGAATCCAACACATCACACATAAATAACACATGTTATATAGCTAGCAAATGTTATTGGTACATAACTGTAACTATAGGTATAGAAGATAAAAGTGCTATACTTGTTAATGAATGTATGAACATTAACTTGTAAATTTGTAGATAAGAGGGTCGCTCTACTTATTTTTCCTTATTTGGAATGAATGTGAAGATGTATTTAAAAATTAAAATTGACCTACCCAAATGGACAAAAGGGTGTAAAATAAGATATACCTTAGAAAAATGGTCTGCAGTCCCAGAAACTCTCCCAGCTTCCAAGTTGAGAGAGTCTACGCGGCGGAGCCTTGCCCATGAGACCTTTCGAGAGCTCAGCTTCGACGCCGCCGCCACCTCCTCCTCCTTTGCTGTATCTATCATGTCTTCGTCTATGCCCATCCGATCTGATTCTCCAGACATATCTCTCTCCCTCGCTCACTCACTCACTCTCACCTTCTCTTATTTATTTTCTTTATTTTGCCTCTTTACGTGTAAATGGTGATAGAAGGCNAGGAGAGATGTTCAAGTTGCATTTTGCCATCGATTTTTATAGACACACAAAGTCAGATCTCGCTACTCTCATTCATTTTTATTTATTATTTTAAGCACCAATAATTCTACAATATTGTACTACTAAGCTCACAGGATATATTATTTTAAACCGCGCCCACGAATCATAAGGTAACAACTCACAAGTTGACTTTTTAAGCTATTATATTGTGTGTTATGAAAACTCTAGTTTAGTTTACTTTATATTCCAATAATTTGTGTTTATATATCACTTATATACATATATATTCCAATAATGGATGATCAAGTTGAAAACTGTGTTAGTTATAATTTATTAATTCAGGATTACCAAAATAGTAATAATAATAATTTATTAATTCAATGAATTTTGATGCGTCACTCAATTTTATGAGTCGCAAGTTTCTTGTCAAATAGTACTATAACTAAAGGTATCTAGTTTAATTAGTTAGCTAAAACACATCTTCAATTTCAAATAAAGTGTGCTTCTAAATTCCAGGTGAACTGTCTATTATTTTTTCATTAAGGTCAACCAATATTTATGCAACATATACATATATATTAAAAACTAATAAACTTACGCAACCACTAAATATGAAAAAAAAATTTGATTACATGTTACGATAATACTTTCAGATATTTTTATTTTCAGTTTAATATTTTCTATTACTTTACTCTCTTGTAAAATTGAATTATGTTTTATGAGTAATTTTATATTTAAAAGTAACTTTGCCTTATATTATCTCCAAAATGCTACCAATTTTTTTCAACTTCAATTTCACCAAAAGTAATGGTTTAAACTTTAATCTTTTAAGTAGTTCCACTAAAAGTTATATTAAGTGTATCCACTGAGACTTTAATAGTTTCACCTTATTTGATTAAAAAAAGAAACATTTTTAATCAATTTTTGACTTTTGTGCCGCAATTAAATGGAATAGTTTATAAAAGCGATAAATCCATTTTAATTTTTTTAAATATATAATAATAATGTTAGGAAGAAACAATTTTGGATAATTAACATTTAGACAATCCTCTTACATAAGTGTGAGGTTCATGTGGACCCCACCACAATAGAATTGTATAAATGTTAATTATCCAAAATTGTTTGTCTTCCTAACATTGCTCGTATAATAAATAAAAAAATATTTTAGATATATGTATATATATGTATTAAAATAAACACACTCTAAATCTTTACTTACTTATAAAGGGGTTGAGCAACTTTAACTATACTTTGATCATAATTTTTTGAATTATTATACCCCTTTCTCGTTTAAAAAATAAACTACTCATTTTCATTTCAAAATTTTAAAAAAAAATTTCTACCCAAATTTTTATTAGGCACCCCATTATTTTAGTATAAATAAACCATTTAAAAATAAATGGTGCAGAGAACAGAATATACTGCATTAAAAAATTAAACTCTTTAAAACTTTTCAATTCTTTAATCAATACTTTAAGCACCCTAATTAAAGCAACCCTTTGATTATTTTATATTGTTGTCATTCCACGGTTGTTAAAAAGCCTTGGTAACATTCTGCCCCCCCGTGCTCGTGAGGTCACATAAGTAAAGAAAGGCAGCCCAAAAATGACGAACCAAACCTTCCACCACACGCATCCACTACCATCCGAAAGAGAGAGCTTAGTTAGTCTTAGTGGCACCTTCAATTCTATTTTTCAACTAACAATTTAAAATATAATCTCTAGTCATTAGTTGATGACGAGGTGAAATTCATATATTTGTGGATGTTCGATGAAAGACTTAAACTCATAAATGGACAAACAAGAATAAGATGGACAAATTAAATGACCATGTTGCAAAGATCATGCTTCATCGAAACAAAAATTAAAAGATATTACAGTAATTACAAATTAAACCCATGAAAACTCAAGCAAAGGATGCAACCAGAACTCACTAACATGTGCAAAGACCAACGCTCCGCTCAGCAGAAAAATGGGGCAGCACAGTTTAGCCTTGTGAAATACCAGCTTACCATGCTTCGTAATTTGACCACGAATTGTAGCACCAACCAAACACCCACCAGACAAAAACCAACATTATTCCATCGCGCAGCCACCACAACACGACATAACCAGCCACCTACAGATGCCACACCAAACTCAAAGAGCCATATTACCAAGAATAATGTTAGCATGATAAAAATATCTTCATAATTTTTAAACAACACATTCATAGAAATGTGAGTTTCATGTGGACTACACCTTAATAAACTCCACACTTTTATCGTATGATTTTATGTGTTAGTAAAGCTCCTCCTACCGAGGAAATTTTGTTAAAATATTAAGAAAAAAAATAACCCTAAAAAAGCTAATGGCAAATTTTGATATGATGTGTGCGTGCAATGATGTGCTAATAATAATAAAATAATGATAATACGTCGTGATGCGTGCTCAGGCTACAAGTGTGATTTGACAAAATAAAATATAAATTCCGAGTCGCGATGGTGATTTTGGCAAAAACTACCACAATCTTGTAATGTTTTTAGAATGATCACAATTTGATAATGCCCATTATATTTCTCTTAGTCTTTTCCCTTTTCAGTTGTAAAAAAAAAAAAATCCATAGTATATTTCTATAATTTCTAGAAGTGAGTAGATTTTCTGAGCAATATACATAACATGAAAGATGACACTCATTATTTAGAGAAAAATTATTTGCTCGAACCTTATTTTATTAAATCATTCCACCACTAACTCACTTTCTTATTCCACTAATCTCATAAAACTCTATTAACATTCTTGTAAGAAAATATTTTTGGATTCAAATTTAAAACTTTTTGACTACTAAAACAAACACCATTCAATATTTTGTTATTAATAAAAAAGTCTGTAAATTTTAATATTCTGGTCGAGTTAAAAACACAGGTATCAAAATAATTGTATATAATAATACATTTGGAATGATGTATTCCCGGCAGGCCGCCACTTCTTGGTATGTGACACCCACCCTCTCTTTGTCGTATCTGCGTGGCCGTTTTTGGGTAGATAGAGACAAATAAGCAAAGAAAAATGAAAAGAGAAAACAAACACGAACGGACATTTAAGGAAGGCGCAATCTTTTGTGAAAGCGGGTGGCGCTGCAATTAGATTAGAAGTAACGCAGATGCCGGCCGGTGTAGAAATCGAGCTTATCCTTTTCATTTTTCAATGATACTGCAACAGGCGACTGATTTTAGTAAAAATAAATATTGGAAATACTTGTGATGGAAGTAACAATATACAGTGGGATGATGGAGTTGGGTTTTAAGGGCAGGCTGAGTGAGGCCTTGTAGCCCAGCCCAACCCCAAACACTTTGGAAAACGGGAATGGGTATTCGAACGGGTTGAGTGGGGAGTCAATTCAGTTGAAGAATAATTAATCATAAATTGAATATGAAAAGATGGATAGAGAGAGAGAATGGATTATGGTGGGCGAGGGCGAGGGCGAGGGCGAGGGCGAGAGATAATTAATTCTGTTTCGATTCGAATTGAAACCAGGATAGTTCAAGTACCAATGGATTATGGTAGGCGCGGGCGAGGGCGAGGGCGAGGGCGAGGGCGAGGGCGAGGTCACGATCACGATCACGGTCGTGGAGGCGGTGGTAGTTGGTCTCCCCGTCCTTCATTCAACCATCCTCAGCCGCGGCCGCCACCTCCGGTAACTCCCTATCACACAGTGTATTCTTATGTGAATTGAACTGAATTGAATTGTATTGAATCGAATTGAACTGAATGCAGAATTTTTATGGTGGTCGTGATGGGCGCTGGTCTCCCCGTCCCCAATTCATTCATTCTCAGCCGCAGCCGCCTCCACCGCCGCCACCACCGGTAACTCCCTATCACTCCTTGTGTTATTTATTTATTTATTTATTTTATGGGAATTGAATTGAATTGAATGCATAAAACTTGTTATTTAATTAGGTGGCTAAGGCGGGAGATGTAGATGATGAATGTGGCCCAGAATTTTCTATCAAGCACGATGCTGCTGCATCTGCTGCGATGCCTCCGTCTTCTTCCTCTTCTCCTTCTCAGGTCTCCGACACGTCAAATTCCCATCCAACACACGCCATCCCTGATGATCCCTGCTTTGATATTTGCCCTAACCCTAAACAAGCTCCAGCTGTTATTTTGAAACCTCCTTTGCTTCAAACCAATAGAGAAAGACGGCTCGGCCGCATTCAATCTGGACTTGTGTTGAGGCCTGGCATGGTCCTCTTGAAGTCCCACATTTCACTGCCTGATCAGGTAACTCACCCCCCTTCCTCGTCTCGTGCTAATGAGGATAATAGTATTATGCTTCTTGGTGCAATGAATTCTGTTATGGTATGGTGTAGGTGAAGATAGTAAAAACATGCAGGGATTTCGGGGTGGGTTCTGGAGGATTCTACCAGCCTGGTTATGCGGAAGGGACAAAACTGCACTTGAAGATGATGTGCCTTGGCAAACACTGGGACCCTCACTCTGGACAGTACGTAGACCACCGCCCTCACGATGGAGCTAAGCCTCCCAACATCCCTCTCGAATTCCATCAGTTGGTTCACTCAGCGATCACCCATTCCCATGCCATCATACAGCACCACTCTCAAACCTCACACCCACTCAAGGTTCTTCACCCCATTTCGCCGGACGTTTGCATTGTCAATTTTTACTCCCAAAGCGGCCGACTCGGTCTTCATCAGGTATACTTTTGTTACTTTTACCCTTTCCTTATCTTAATTGACATCATCATATTATGTGTCATGAGATGACTCTGTCTGTCTGTCCTTGTCTTGCAGGACAAGGATGAAAGCCAACAGAGCCTCCAGCAAGGGTTGCCGGTGGTGTCCTTCTCTATTGGAGACTCGGCAGACTTCTTGTATGGTGACGAGAGGGATGTGGACAAGGCGCAAAAAGTTGTGCTAGAATCAGGGGATGTTTTGATCTTTGGTGGGAGCTCTAGACATGTATTTCATGGCGTAACTGCTATTCATCCGACAACTGCCCCCAAGCTCTTGCTCCAACAAACTAATCTACGCCCCGGCCGATTGAACCTTACTTTTAGACAGTATTAGATTACATTACATGCCCCATGCTGTCCTTGCATGCTTCCTGTGTGCTTCTTTCCCTTGCAAGTGGTGACTATTCTAGGCTAGCTATTTTGCCAACAAGTAGGTTGTGTGTCATATACTCAATGCAGGTTGTGATGCTATGCTAATCTAATCTTGTAGGCATTTTGTATGCTGATCTCAAATATTACTCATTGGCACCTCTGTAGGTGAATTATAAACATGCCAGCTATTTATAGATTAACTATTTTTGTGGTTTCTCATTGTATTAAACCCCTTTCGAATTCTGTAATCTCCAGCGTGGTTCAGTTACTTCCCTAATTTCCACTCTGAAAAGAACCCTGTAGGCTGTAAGTTGAGGGATGAAACTTGTATAACGACTATTTAAACATGTAAAAGCGGCCTTGTGATTTTATGTCCTAATATTATATGTCATCTTTT
This sequence comes from Nissolia schottii, assembly GCA_003254905.1. Taxonomy (NCBI): domain Eukaryota; kingdom Viridiplantae; phylum Streptophyta; class Magnoliopsida; order Fabales; family Fabaceae; genus Nissolia; species Nissolia schottii. Next base: position 250,669 of record QANU01014009.1, read on the forward strand.
ATCTCTGTTATAAAGATTAATCGAAGTTTCGAGTTAACAGGTGATGGTAATCCAACTCTTCTTTTTTATTTATTCAGACTTGACACTGATTAGGTAAAGAATTTACAAAAAAAGCACAATAGGGTGTGTTTGGCGGCGTGATTTTATCTGCTAGAAACTAGAAAAATCTTTGAAGGCTATGACTCACAACACTTTTGGCTGCCAAACTTCAACAGCACTTGAACAAAACTCTGGTCTGTTCAGCTTGCTGTAAGAAAGCGCTTGCTTTATAAGAAAACTATTGATCAACCAATCACCCTCTTCACCAACAAAAATGGTTGCCAACCAACACATGTAAGCATGTTACCCTATTGACCGCTAAATTACGTTTTAATATTGCTGTGTATAAAATCAAACATAATCAATCAGCTTATACCAGAAATTTTACTATCCTAAAAATGTCCACATATGATGTTTCTATATTCTAAGCTCACTTACCCCTCTTCTCTTAGCCACTATTATGTCATTTACCTTGCAAACAATAAAGCTCTGGACCAAATGTTAAACTGATCTTCCAGCTGCCAGAAAAGAATGGGGGAGGCTGAGCCATGCTGGAGAAGCAGGGCACATGCTTCATTTAATCTTTTGCGAGCATGTGCCCTGGCTCTCCAACATGGATCCTCTCTCTCTTACTAATTGAATGCTAGCAATGTGCCTTGATGATGAATCTGTTTGTCAACCACAAGGTGAGTTCATTCAAGTGTTGTGCATGAATTGACCATTCCAAATAGAACCTAGTATTGTTTTGACGATTTATCGCATTCAGTTCATACATTGTTAATGACAACTTTTCCCTTGAATTTTAAGCTTTTTGATCTGCTTGATTGGTCGCGCATGTGTATATCATTAAGAAAAATTTATAACTTGAGTTTGAATCGACAAACAATAGCCATAAATGGCTGTTGTATGTCTTCCTTCCTTCTTTTTTTTCTTAAAGCCAAATTAAACTTTATTAGCATGATATATATCTACATTGCACTTGGAAACAGAGTAGGCATAATTTCCATTAGCAATGCTTGATTCAATGATGTTGAATAAATTAAATTATAAATAGCATTGTGGTGTAGTATACTGCTGTTAAAACAATTTCTTGCCCAGGAATCATGCTCGATTCTCCAAAGCTAATGCTGCAGAATCAACATGTAGAAGCAAGCAAGAATAAACTTTCTGCTTCAATCTGTCAACAGTCTCAGCCAACGCGTCGCTCTCTGAGTTCAAACTGCTTCTCAGTTTGTCCAGCCACTCGTTCGCGTGCTTAAGGTGAGACAAGGTGAGAGCAATATGGTTGGCCAACTCCATTTGTCTCCCTGCAATGATGTACTTGCTCTCCTTCCCCCTCTCTTGAGGCCCCGTCGAAAACCCAGCTTCCAATGTCTTTTCCAAGTACTTCAAAAACCATGATCTTGTTTCACTCAACAAGACTTGTCTCACCTCATTTATCTCTTTTATACCATTCCCTTTGGCCCATTCTTGTTTCTCTGTCTCTGATAAATCGGTTAAGGGTTTTGGAGACTTTGATGTGCTTTTACCTATACCAGGAGCTAACCCTGCTGCCTTTTTGCCGGGTCTGTCATTTTCCGCAGGAGATGGAATTTTATATAGCTGAAGCGATTTATCTTTCGACTGAGTCGCGCTGTTTGGCTGGTCCATGAGCTGCTGGAGAGCAAAAAACTTATTCAGCGTGACGTGGGGGTTCTCTGATGCTGCAGAAGAGCAGATATTGGCAAACATACTGAAAAAAGGAAAGATAGAGATAATAACTGAAGATTAGAAAACCACTGGAGGAGTATTGAACTCGCTTTTCCCCCCAAAGCAACTCATGAAGAATTTGTTGATTCCATGAATGCATAAATCATTTAAGTAACTGCGTGTGCCAAAATTTAGATAAAAACTTCATATACCTTAGGCACTTGACTAAGGTTGCTGCCGCAGATGCTTCTTTTTGAGCTTCTAATACAACTTGAGAGGCTAGGTGTTTCTTTCTAAGAATTCCCTTAAGAAATGAAAATAAGGTGGATAAGAGGGAAAAGTATCACGTTAGTCTAGTAAACACAAGTTTTCAGATAGCATTGCTTTAACAAAGAAGGCAGAGATGTTCAATATAGGCACATGGGTTGGCATGTTGATGATACTTAAAGATAGCAAAATGAATGCAGGGAATTAGGGAGACAATCATCGAAAGAGAGGGTAAGTAAATTCTAATGCACCTTTCCGGGCCTCAGTAGTTTGGCTGGCAGAGAGGACCATGGAATTGCCTCGGTGCTATGGCTTTTATCTTTACTGCTGGAAAAAAAGTTTGTGTTCAAATTTTCCTGTTTAGTAGAATTGAATTTAGTAGAAGAGCGCTTAGAAGGCGGCGCTGTGACAGTCTCTTGGATGTTGGATTGGGAAACATCTTGCTTAGGTGAAAGTGCTTCAAGTCGAGTGCGAGTTGGAGCCGTTGAGAGTACCTGTGATGCTAAAACTAGCCATTGTCATTGTTCTGTTTTCTTTAATAGCAAAGAACAATAGTAACACCAACATTAAATTGATTGTATCCTTTAATGTCAACTGCGAAAAAGTTCTGTTTTTTTCATTATATTCTAGTCTGGCAATGAAAGTAAATCATTTTCGGCTGCGACGTAGGAAAAGATTATGTAATTACTCTTTATGCCGCAGAATTTCTTTCGAGGAATATCTTTTCTTTGTGGTAATATGCAGCATTACATTCTTTACTTATTGGTAAAGAAAGCAAAAGACACTAACTGGTTGCTTCCATTTTGTTTTTTAAATTTATCGACATTCTTTACAATTTCCATTTGAGGGGAAAGTTATTGTTGTTCCTATACTGTTCTCTTTCCTATACTTAGATGAGGTTGTTCATAAATTCTCGAGCCTTCAAAAATTGGAATCCAGGGCAAAGATCATACCTGACCTTTAGTCTCTTGTTGCTTTCCTTTAGCAGATCCCACCTTCTTATAATCTACACCATTCTCTACATCATTTCCTTTGCTTCCTACATTATTATCTGGCACATTCACCTTTGAGTTTGGATTTAGAACACCCTGCATGTACCTGGATGCAACACCAGCTTTTTCCTCTTTGATAACAATCTTCTGCTGCCTTGAACTTGGATTCTCTTTGGCTTCTGATAAATCCATGGATTTCGGACAACTAAGTCCATCGTTGTCAGGATGCAATGGACCCTCTGATGCCTCTAACATCTGCATCAAATCCTTGGGATTGCCTTCGAAAGGGTGGCGTCCAGGAACTGGTCTAACCCCAATAAGAATCGGGACCGGCGTACCGGGCTCCATTCTATCGACATAAAAGAACTGGCCAAGCTGCAACTTATTGTTCAAGATAAGCTCATTGTCTTCCTTTGAGAGAGAGACATAGGTAGAATGAGAAGAGTCGGATACTTTTACGAAGAAACCATGGTTAGGCCATAATTCAGAGCCGGATAAGGCAGGCACAATGCTGATCACCTGCAGAAGGACCGAGCGGTATTCGCCGCGAACTTTCACATTAGAGTTCATAGTTTTGAGAAGCTTGAGTAGTACTCCAGGTATGAGGGATGCCATTCTTCTGACTATGTTCAAACTTTACTGCTTGGTTGGATGTATTGAAGACCAGTCTGCATAGATCAATATAAAAATTAATTATCTTATCTAGTCGATTTTGGATGCATTTCTTTCAACTTTTTTCGTTAAAAAATTATTATTTTTGGCTGAAAAATCATTTTCCATGTACTTTGTTAAATTTGTAAAAACAGTCAAATCTCAAAAAAATTGTTTTCCGCCTAAGCTAAATAGAATAGATTCTGAGAAAAATCTATTTTCAACGTTTTTAACTCTATCAAAAATCAACTTTTTAATCACTTTTTTAAAAACCTAAACAAATAGTCCTTAATTTTAGTAGTTCTTCTAATCCAAGAAGCATTAAGGATCCAAATAATGTAGCTAACTGAAGTTTTCAATCTTGTGACAAGATCTTCAAAATACTAAAATGAAGCAGTCCTGATTAGAGTAAAAAATTAAAGTAGAACATAAGATTGGAAAACATCCATCTATATGGAGAAAGAAAACATTGTTACCTGAGTGAGGCTGACAGTAGTAGGAGCATAAAGGGCCAAGAGACGCCAGTGCACAGGACATAAATGGAAGGTGCCTTTTTGGGGTGCCTGATATTCTTCTTCTGCAAAGAGATGAGATGAGAAACTACTTGGCTTCCAAACCAAAACAGAATGTCCTATGAGATCTGAAGTGCCTTAACAGAGACAACAAACATCTAAAGGTTTGCATGACAGTAATCATCAAAATTCTCTTGGCTTCAAAGCCAAGGGACCATTATGCGTATGTTCATTGTACTCACGCACGCGTGACAAATGTCCAACACACGAAATGACAAATCAGCAGCTTTACTTTACATTTATTGTTCTTTCCCTCAACTTTTATTACTCACTTTTAATTTTTAAATATATTATTGATTGATTATATCTAAATGTAATTTGTATTTAAATATATTGTATTAATAATTTATTTAAAAGTTAAGAGTGAGAGATAAAAGTGGACGGAGAGAGGAATATATAAAATGAAATAAAACCATGACTTGCCCTCCATGTTAGCAAATTAGCGGGACATTAATCTACCAAAAGAAATAATTAGTGGGATATTTTGGCCTCTTCAATATGCTGGTGGAGGTGGGACTTAGTCCGGTCATGTTTCGTTTTTAAGTTAGAGGCAATGTAACCATAAAGAAAGGTAAGGATATTCCAATGTCAATTTCTTGCGTGGCGTCATTTGAATTGAAGGCATGTCCATATTTATTTACCACTATATTTTCCACACATGAACTATATCCTATTCTGAACAGGCTTTGTCATTCGTTTGCCGTAACCAACTCCTACCTTATAGCATTATTGTCCAAGAAAAAGTATTAGGGAAGGCATCCCAATTCCCATTCAGAAAATATAAGCTATGGGAAAAATTTACATATGTATAACAAGAAGTTTCATATAATTTTATGCATAAAAAAATATATTAATTTACTATGATAAAAAATTAATTCATAATTGTATTCTTGTGGGTTACGTTGTCACAAAGTTTGTAATATGGTTGAACCTATTGGTAGCAATGATTGATTTGGACACGTGAGAAAAAAAGGTTCAAACAATGAAAAATTCTTGTAAAATCATCGAATGTTATGCTAATCATACTCTAAATTTTATAATGAATGATATTTTAATTTTTTAAGGTGAAAAATTCATCATTTAAAGTTAAAATGTCATTCATTATATAGCTGATGCATATTCAATATATGTTCTACGAGCACTCGATAATTTCTCTTGAAAAAAGATATAATAAAAATTTGAAAACATGAAATAGAGGAAACTAAAAAAAACGCAAGCGATAAAAGAAATTAAGGGGAAGAGTGTCGTAGATCATGAGTGTATGTGTCATTTGTTAGCTTTTAAGATTTAAAATTTATTTTGAGAAGAATAAATTATTGAGATATGGTATTTGTGCAGTGTAATGAATGCTTTAAAAATTAGTAGTGTGATAATTGATATCAATGACAATTTTATAAATATTTAATTTTATACTTTTTTTTATTTATATATATATATATATATATATATATATATATATATATGTCATGTGTTTTGTAAAATTTTAAAATTAGTATGTTAGTGTCGCGTTTATGGTTCTTAGGTGTGTACTCACGCGTTTATAACTACGACCTTTCTTTTTCTAATTCTACCTGGACCATTTATATTATCAATCTGGACCGTCACTAGGATGTACATGGATAGTCAGTGTTGCAGAATTTCTTGTGAAGTGGGGTGCCTAAGTTCTATTAGGATTCATCTGTAAAGTTTGCCACCAAATGGAGTCAAAACTGTGCTGATCAGTGACAATCCAAGGTGTATATGATCTTTTCCTTTTTCTTTTCTTGCTTTCTTAACCAAAAACTATTAAATCTAAGGATATATTCCATACATTGTACCATGAATTTGATAACTTATGTTGTACCATAGCCTCCCAACCTAATTAAAAAGCCACAGCCATAAAATAAGCCACCACATGATGGTCAAAATAAATAAAATATGTTTTTCTGTTTTATTTTATTTTTCTTCGTTACATAGCATGAGTCTGACCCAACCCAACAGAGAGAGAAATCTAACTCTGTATAAAAACTATATTACTCGTATCTTTAAGTAACATGAAACTCGAACATCTACATATAAAAAAGCATTGTCATGAGAGCTAAACAGAATAGTATCTAATTCATTGTTTAGTTGTGGTAATATGCAGATCTTTGAGTGATCCACATGTTCATATTATATACAACGCTTTAGCTCTAGAAGGGAATAGCTTAAGTTACAATTAACGGAACCAATAGATAGATTACAGAGAAATGAATCATGTCCATGCTTAACTAACGAGTGGAAAAAAAGACATCCGATTCATCCATTTAGGCCACTATGAAAGGGTGGGAAAAAGAGACCCGATTTAAGCATTTCATGAATGAATATAAATGTATAACAGAATGCGATTAAAGTTCTCTCCCCTTTACAATACTGCTATCCCACAGTTCCATATTAAAGATCCTGTGACGATTTACAAGCAGTTGAAATTTAATTATCATGACCATGAACATGAATAACCGAGATTACATGGCTAATACAACCATTTGTCGATGAAATAATTGCAGTGAAATGGCAAAAGATAAGTCAATAATTCTTTCTATCTTGCGGCGGAGAATAGGGGAATAATCTTTCACTCTTCTTAATTCTGACTAAAGTGATTCACTCACTCTAATAAGGGTTCGACTCTGATATACAATCACACGACTAAATCAAAAATAAAAAGGGTAAAAGAATGCCTCTGTACTGCCAAAATCACAATGACACCGCCAATAGGCGACCCTTCATTGAATACAGTATTCAGTATTTTAACACAACTATACGCCACAACTATCTAAATCACAGGGGAAAACCTCATGAATCCAAGGAAAATATACATAACCCCATCATATATCTTTGATATAGATCATGGATGGTATCATCCCTAACTCATTTTTGTATCATATATTTAATGATGTTCCTTACACCCTACCATTGAAGATGATCCAAATTACTTGCCAAGCAAACTCAGTAACAGTTATCTGGGCTTTGTCTCACTACCCTTGCTTCGGAAAGATGAGAGAGAGAAAAATGATCGGGGAGCTGCACAAATTGAAATTTGAGTAACTTACAGTGCCACAAAAGCTACTAAAGTCGGCCAATTATTAAATAACATCTTAGATGGAAATCCGAATATGTTTGATTCTTGAGAATTTAATAATGATAAATTGATAGCATAACATTTACTATCCCTTTAATTAAAACCAAATTCTAAGCAAGACACAAATGACAATGTCATGAGAACAGCCTCATATCCAGAACGAACAATTAAGGAAATATGAAGAAAGAGGGGTATTGAGGATTCACAATAGGTACACGACTAGTGAATTCATCAGCCAGACACATGTAGTTATGCCCAAAGTTAATGACAAAATTAACCTAGAATAAGATTAGGCATCACCTTTTAACGAACTGCCTGATATATGGTCATCCCTCAATTTAAAATGAACAGGAGGTGCAGGGATCGAGCTTTCCAAGGATTGGACTGCAAAAATCAGAATCAACTTAATCCATTTAAAATTGATTGCAGCTTTTTCCACTTGAAAATACAAATATGCCAAGATGAATATGGAACCACAAAAATCAAAAAAGATTAGATACTGTAAATCATAATCATGAAATTTGTGCGCCCCAACATTGACAAGTGGTTCACTCTTTCAAGCACTCTATCACTAATATCAATATCTATGAAAGAAGAATCTTTGATCAAAAGAGGCAACCTAAGATCAAAAGAAAGAAAGTAACACGTGACAAATAAAATCATCAATAACCAATATTGGAGAAATGGCTCAAACTTAACTGAGAATAGTAACGAACTGGAACTTAAGAAGAAAATGGTTACCTTGATCGTTGAACAGTTCACTTTCATTGAAACTGTCATCAGATGGATGACCATGAGAGAGTCCCATTCTTGATTTCCTCGAGTCTTCTGATGAACGATTGGCTAGATCTCGAACATCTTCCGATTCATCATCTCCTTCAGAAGTAGTAGCAGAAATCCAATCAACCAAACCCTCAGACCCACGATTTTTCCTCCCAAATTTCAGTAACCGTTTAAAACCTTTGGTGACATCCTTGCGGGGTTGATTTTGGGATGAATTAGCTACAAGAACTGGTTTTTGGGCACTTCCCCATTTTTTCCTCATTCTAGCAGCATCAGTCTCACCCTGGGTAAGGGAATGAGAATTCCAAGATGCAGGGCTTCCAATAGGAGAATCCACAGAAGCATCAATGTCAGAGGACTCGTGTGGGTAAGAAAAAGGATGACGGCTGCGTGAATTCCAAGATACAGGGCTTTCAACTGGTGAATCCTGCAGAGATCCTACACCGTTGAAAGATGATGGGATTGCAGTAGGCATTTCAGCTGCTGAAACAGGGTCTACTTGAGAGAGAGACCTTGTAGAGTCACCAATTTCAGATCCAGAATTACCAGATTTCTCAGATTCCTGGCTGAGTCTCACCTTTCCATTATTTGTATAAGCATGATCTTCGACAGCCGTAGTTCCAATCTCAAGCTCGTCCTGTTCCTCAGTGGCTATATCCAGAGAACCTTCCGCCTCAAATGCCAGTTCATCAAATTCTTCATAATCATCAGATGCCATTGAAGCTTTCAACTTTATAGCACTGCCCCCAGCACCAGGGCCAAGGCCATAACCCTTTTTAAGAAACGACCTTGGTGATGGATCAAATGCACCCAGATCAGTCCTCTCCATATCAGATTTCAATGGAGCCAAAACGACCTCATCTGAGTTTGAAGGGGATAAATCATTGAACGCTTCAGGATTAGCAACATTTTTTCGTAAAGATTGAGACCGCTTTGGCTTATGTTCTTTGATGCCATGAATCTCTTCATGAGAGCTTTTGCTACGGGCGTAGTTTCTCAACTGAGAGCGGGTTGTTATTTTACTCACTCCAGAAGAAGGCTTCGTATTTTCTTTTCTTAAATCAGAAAAGTTTGGAACAGACTGAGCTACAAGACTGTCTCTTCGCCTGCCAGAAGTGTTGGAAATCTTGGCAGATGAACGCGAGTATGAGGACACTGCTGCTGTGCGAGGGGTGGCTGAAAACATTTGTCTGTTAGTCAAGTTTTTCCTGCTTGGTCTCGAAGCTCCATCTCCAAAAGATGATTCATTAAACATACTATCTTGTCCATAAATCTTTTCTTCTGAGAATTCAGAAAGATCTTCATCCTCTTCATTCTGAAGGGAATCTATTGGATGCTATATTGAAAAAAAAAAAAATAACGAGAGAAAAAAATAAGAGGGGGCTTAAATCAGAAACAAAACAGAGCTCAATGTCTTAAATATGAAGTATGGATGAAATTAAACTTTCACATTCTAGAAGACTAAAAATAAGCAGTTATCACAAAAGTCATAAAACAAGAATACCTGCTCTCTCATATTATTTGATTTGAAAGATCTAAGTTTCTCAGCTCGATAAGCGCCTGATGCTGAATGTTGTCTGTCTGTCGACCCTGAAAACTTGACCTTCATCTCAGCTCTACTCCGCTCAAGACTATCCTGCATGGCCTTCATCCTAGCTTCCTTCTCTGCTTTGTTCAAACTCCATTCTTCTCTAAGTTTAGCATCCCTTTTCTTCATGTACTTCTCATAAAATTTTCCTCTAGAATCATCTCCAATGTTGACATCCGAAAAACTCCGCCTTAGAGCATCACCATAATTATCATCATTCACATCAAAGCTTGCCACATTGCTAGAACTGGCCCTTGGTTCCAGCACTGTGTTTCTGGAAGGTAACTGAGGAGTCGACTCCACTGCTCTGGGTCTTCGATGCTCTGAGTTAACAGCCTGTTCTAGATGTGCATCCACAGGCTCAATTCTCCGCACAGATCCAGACTGGTCCCCTGGAACACGGAGTTTATGCTCTGCAAAAAGCTTTTCAAGCTCATCCGCCTTCATTTTCAGCTCATCGTGGAGGCCCTGATTACCCTTAGACTGCCTAACTCTCTGAGTTTGCTCTAAAGGTGGAGTTGAGGTTACCTGGGCACTATCTTGACTCTGCAAAACTTGTGTAACAGGAAGGTTCAACTTACTACCTTCATGAGGAACACAAGTCTCGTTCCTCTTACTGCGCGGCTTGCCAATCTGTTCACCACCACCTGGTTGAGGTCTTTGGTACTTCATTTTAGGGAATTCAGAATCCTCAACCTTAACTTGGTGCTTGGTAGAGAACAAAGAGTGCTTCCTGACCACTTCCTCAGGTTCTCCGGCAAAAGATCTCAAGTGAGGCTGAGGAGTTGATTGATCATCCTCAGGCTGAAGAGAAGGCTCCTTAAATTTGCTATCAAATTGTGCGGAAAGGGACCGAGAATGAGAATGAGTATGAGAGGCCCTGACAAATGAACGGGCAACAAGATGATTTCTCTTGCCACCACCATCATCCCTTGAAACAGATAACTTAATGTCAGACGTGGACACATCATCTGCAGTGGCAGTGGCAGTGACAACCCCAGAAGGCATCTGCGAAGCAACCTGGCTGGTTCCTGAAAGAATGGATCCCCTTCCCCTCAAGTTTGTATCTTTATCCTTTTTAGATGCGTCCTGAGATTGAGATTGAGATTGAGATTGAGAAGACCCCTCATCGTTTATTACAAGCTGAGAATGAGAAGCTGATTTGTCCTTGGAACCATCATCATCCTCTTTGGCAGAAGCAGAAGAAGGAATTTGGGGATCAGGAAGCGTGCGTGGGCCAGCATTGAAAGAGACCCCTTCGGAATTGTTGTTTCTATCACTCTCTGTATCTCTATGGCCAATGTCTTCCGCATTCGACTTTGATGGCAATTGCAAGACAGAGGTGGAGGAGGGAGCGGGGATTTCGGTGTCAATGCTCATGTCACTCGCTCCACTCCATCTTCTCAACACCGACCTCTCCGCTCCCGTCACATCAGATGACAGCCTCCGAATCTCAACAGATTTTCCCACGACTGGTTTCACGCCTCCTGAGCCGGAGCTGCCAACGGCGGCAGTGGACGGGGAGGAGGAGGAACTTCCCTTCTGCTTGCTCTCAAAGAGGTTGATGCGGTCCTGCACGCTGAGCCGCCGAGCTGGTGGAGCCGCTGGCTGATCCTCCTCCTCCTCCTCCTCTTTCTTCTCCTTAATATTCTTCTTCACGGCGTCTTCTCCTTCTGCTGTTTCTTCTTTGTTTTTCTCGTTAACGCTACTGCTGCTACGGCGCGTGGCGAAGCTTGCAATGGGCTTGTTTTGTTGCCACGTGGCGTGGGCTTGATTGGGCCCGAGGTGGGCCCCGGCCTGCTCCTCTGCGGGGTCGTCAATAGACATGTCTGACCCAACTGACGATCGCACTTCCTTCTCCCTCTCCCTATCACTCTTCCTCCACGCCATCAACAGCTCCCCTCTACTTTCGTACATTGACATATACTTACTGCAAGCTTCACTGCGCCCAAAAATCATGTTTTTTTTATAAAAAAAAATTCAATTCAAACACATTACGGAATAAAGTAAAACTCTTCTACATATGAATTTAGATCATTATTTAATACAGCTTTTTTTATTTAAAATAATAATGATAATATGTATCGACGAGGGAAGTTGAAGAATTGCCAACGGAAAAGGGCCTTCTAACTGCTATACCTTTCATACAATGACACAATGTTTGGGCATCTTGTGACCAGCCACTTTAACAACTTGTTAATTTTTCTAATGCCTCCTCAATTCGTTCAGTCTTAGCTTACCATTAAATCCAATTAATTAATTATAACGATTAATAATAGCAATGACTTGATGGTAAGGCGTATAAAAGTATTTCCTTTTTCTTAAATCATAGAAAAATGGAAGTCTCTATCAATAGCTTCCCTTTGGCCGTTCATCAATCATTTAATGGTAATTACCCTCCCTCGGGATTTTATTGAAATATCCCAAGATCATCAAAAGTTCGTATCCACGAGTTAACAATGTCAACCAAATGCATAAATTTCCAAATTTTAGATAAGATCAGCAGTCACATTTACTTACAGTAGTTAGATAGAGAAAGCCAACATCTAGCATGCAATCTACGAATCTATCAGCATCGCAAACAGAAAACTGTGCAATGAGCTATCATATGAAAAAACGATTTTCAACTGCTGGCACACCAAACCCAATATGTCAAAACCAGTGAACAACAAGACTCGAGAGATCGGGAGACAATCATAAGAAAATCCAAGATCAAGAGCCATGAACTGCCAACAATGTGAAATATTCGGTACCAAAAGCAGAGCAATAAGACTCACTCAGTAGGCAGACCACAAAAGCATGTTTATGGCAAATTTCAAAATTCATATTCAACCAAGTAACCTTGATGTATCCACTGATCAAAGATCCAGAACTTCGAAGAGTTTAAGGTGTAAAAAGTTTAATTTTTTTTTTTTAACTCACAGGTTGTCAATTAAGCTGGAAAGGGTAAATTGAGATCATTCAATCCTAACAAACAAGGCCTCGGCAGCCAGTGAGACCATTATAACTTGTACTAAAGAAGATAAACCCAATGAAGCCCTTTCTTTCTAAATGAACTTGCGAATCCAATTAATTTTAATTTTAGTCGGCCTTAAACAGTTAAACCAAACCTCATGAGGACTCAGTTGTTTACAGAGACTTCTGAATAACACATGACACACACAACTAAAGAAAGAAATGAAGCAAGGATTTAAGAGGTATATCGTAAAGGAGATTTCAGAGTTCTTACTTCAAGCGATGAGAACCAAATTGATCTGCAAAATGTTTTAGATCAGAAACAGTATCAGGATTAAAACCAGCAGCTGATGCGCGAGCACAAGCTGCGGTTAAATCCTGCTTAACTGCAGCAAGCCGCACATCAATAGCCCTTAGAAGTTCCTTCCTAAATAAGTGATTAATAAAATATATCAATAATGAAGTATGAAATTGAAAGGAGCGAAAGCAAAAGAAAGTCATTCACAACTATTTTGAATTAATAATTCTTCAATTTATATCTCACAGAAAGGTTTATCTTAACAAAACTGATCTAAGTCAACATAACCAGTCATTTACAACTAGGCTCTGGATTTTCACTCAAGTAGAAAATCAACCCTAAAATCTTAAAGTATACCACCAGTACCCAGCCTATAATTTAAACTGAACAAAAATCCTAATCCCCACTAGCTGCCACATCCTATACTTCGATATACAATAACAAAAGGATAGTTCTTTACCAAAAATAAACGAGCCCTTTAAGTTATATTTTCAACTTCAATTATATTTTCTCTATATTGCCAATAGAAAGAAACCCCCTCCCCACAAAAAAAATAAAATTAAAGAAAAAAAATATCTAATGCGAGATATAATGAACCCAGATAAAGTGAAAGAGGGTGGAAATGATACTTGGTTGCATCAGCTGCTGCCATTGCTCCTGTCTTAAACCCACCTAGAGGAAACCAACCAGAAAACAGTGAGCATATTACTTACAATCAGATTAATCATTTCAAATAAAACGTTGAGGTTCCCAAACTGTAGAATTACAACTCAAGTAAAAAAAAAAAAAATGGAACTACTTAATTAACCTCCTCTAAAGACAAGGTCATTCATCCCACTTAATATAATAATCCAACAAATTTCGCCTGCACCTAACATCCATAAAATCTAAGCAGCAAAATGCACTAATTTATATTGTTTATAAAGAGTAGCAGTAGAAAGCAAGTAAGAATTCCACTCTTCACTTTTTCTTCCACTAAATCTATAAAAGTACTCACTTTTCTAAATTTTATTCCCTTCATCGTTCCTTTCTCCATATAAAAGTCAAGGTGATTTGTTATCTACACATAAATTTCATCTGTTGTTTCTGTTTCTCAGCAAGGCGTCAATACTCAAATATGAACCCCTTTAGACAAGCTCCTAGTTAACTATTTAAATATCGCAATTAGCTACTAATGCAATTATGGACACATGTATAATAAAGAATTGAAATTTTTTTTTCCCTTTTATGTGGTCCCAAATTAATCTACATCCTTTTCTATCAATTGGGATATAGAACCTGCATAAAATGACATACAACATTGATTTCCATACAATTAGGTAATAACAAAATAAGTAACTACAGACACAAGATGAATTGAAGTTTCCAAATATCTAAAACAATCGACCAGCTCATAAATATAGCCTGAAGACTTAATTTATGATAGCAGTAATTTCATGCTGAACCATGCAAAACACATTAGTTCATCTTGGTCATACTTTAAAGGTATAATATACTCAATAGGCAAATGAAAAGGAAAGGAAAATGAATATTACTGATGAACTTTGATATTAATCAAACTCCCAACATCAGAATTTGGACAATTTAGCCCCGACCCATATAAGTTAAGCAACAAAAGCAACAAAAGTACAATATTTTACCGCCTCTTTGTACAGCTTAAGAGGATACACTATTTTTCTCTTTGCCTACATGGTATGCAGTTAGATTGAAAGTTAAGCCATGGCAATTCCAAGGATTCCCTGGGGAAAAAATAGAGATGCCTCCCTTCTTTACCCAAACTATGCAGATGTAGCAACGTTTTTTCTTAGCCCCTCTGTCTGAATGCAATGCAACATGACGAAAGTCCACTGCCAAATGGCAGAATGCCAGCATATGTGACAGTGCAGACAAAGCCAGCTCAACAAAAGAGAATATGTAGTTTACTGGAATCCCTAATACTCCACATACATAATTTGTCATGAGTTTACATGAATACATAAGTTATGATTAGAACTACGCACAGACAATCCCACAACTATTTTCATTTCTTTCATTAATAGACACCATGTAACAAATAGTAGTTTTAGGTTCAGTTACAAGTTATCCGCATCCTCTATTCAAGGTATATAGGTTCCTTCCAACAAACAAAGTTTAATCATGAACCTACCAATAGATATTGCCTTCAACTAAGCCCTGCTACTTATCTAGGTAATGATCCCTATTCACAGTCATACCCCAACCCCACAAGGGCCAAATCACACCGACACATCAAACCAGTTGTTTGATGCATGAGACAAATAACTTTTAATAATATTTTCATAAGAAAGCGATACAAAATGATAAATGATAAGATAAATTCATCAAAGTACAGAGGCAAACATGCACAAAACAAGTTTTGTACGAGACACCACATAGTTAACCTTTGTAAGTCTTTCATTAGGTCAAACTG
This sequence comes from Nissolia schottii, assembly GCA_003254905.1. Lineage (NCBI taxonomy): Eukaryota > Viridiplantae > Streptophyta > Magnoliopsida > Fabales > Fabaceae > Nissolia > Nissolia schottii. Next base: position 266,028 of record QANU01014009.1, read on the forward strand.
AAAGGAAAACATACCTTGTGAATCCGGTCGCTGGTCTCCTGTCCCCTGAAATTTCAGATAATCAACAAAAAACAAAAGTGATGATATTATTCTGTTATTTGCACCAATTTTCTGTTTGATCATAAATCTATTACTACCTGAGAGTATATGCGCCGTGCTCCTTCCAATTGTGACATCTCTGCGTCAAAAGTATTGACCGATTCTAAAACCTCTGGTGTGCTAACAAATTGCACAAACCTACAAGCACCAGGGCCAATCAAGTAAGAAAGAAATGCGGATGGATCACTGCATACATAAGCAAGTGCAAATTTTCATACTTCTCATTGCTTTCACCTTTCAAGTGTTCCTTTAGTAAACCAAGTGTCAGCATTTTTATCTCTCTCAATCTCTAGTTTAATTGACTGGACCGCAAGTGCTATCTGCTCTTCTGCAACCTTTAAATGGGTCACAAATGGTTTTACTGATCCTGATGCTAGTTTCTCACTGTTTCCATCACTTGAAACAAACAACTCAAATCTGCACATTGAAAGGAAGGAAGATAAAAAAAAAAAGAGAAAACAAATTACCAACTCTAATTGGCCAAGAACCATGTAACAATTAGAAAATGCAAAGGAACGTTATTCATACCTTGAACGGTTTGGAGACAATTGGAATACAGCACAATCAAGAGGTGCGTCAGAATTCATTTTTGTTTGATAAAGGGAACGCTATATCTCTCCTCGGACCTCCTCACATAACCAGAAGCCTTCTGCATCATCATTTTCATTAGATACCAATCAAAATCAGACCCAAAAAAAAAAAATCCACTCAAGAAAACCCCAAAATGAGAATGTAGATTCTGCAAAAGCTTCAGGGGAGACGAAAATAGATCATTAGATTCTGTAAGCAAAGAAGAAGTGCAATTAAACTAGTGCATTATATCAAAATTCACACTACATTGCAAATCTTCATTTTCAATCGAGTTGAAATTTGAACTTAACAATAATAATGATTAAAACCTAGCCAGATGGCCATAAGGTAAATCCAACTTGTTTCACTGCTTAGCATAGATCCCAGTGGGAAAACAAAAAAAAGGGACGAAAATAGAAATTCAAATTGGTCAATAGGAAATTAAAAAGAAAAATAGATCTGCTTCAGCAAAGATGGGGACCTAAACTCATGTTGCACAAACACTCCGAAACCAAAATCCAATAGAGAACAAGCTAGACCCAGAAACTCGCATAGAAAAAAAATGCAGCAAAACGAAGAAGGGAAAAAAAAAACCCTAAATAAATTCGAGAGCAGAAATGTGGGAGGATCGGGGGAAGTGAATGCGAACCCACAGATATGAAATGAAGGTTGGAGATCTTGGAATGCTGAAGCCGATCCTTCCAATTTCGAGTTCAAAAGAGCACCGGCATTTGGCACTACTCTCTTTTTATACTTACTCTGAAGAATAGAATAGAATAGAATGAAATGGAATGAATGGAATGAATGAGCTATTTCTTTTGTTTTCTTTTTGAATTTGAAGTTCTACGAAAACCCTACTTAGCTACAATGACAAGATGGTTTTTGCTTTACTCATCCTCCTTCAACTCTCTTTCTCTCTCTACACTCTCGGAGACACACACACATCACTCGTACAGTAGAAAGAGAGAGAGAGAGAGAGAGAGAGAGAGAAAAGGAGTGTTCGTGTTGAAAGTTGAAAGAGAGAGAGAGAGAGAGAGGGAGAGAGGAGTGTGGTTGTTCGGGTCTTTGAGAGTTCGGACAAAAAACAAAAATTACTGCTAACTGTGTTTAGGCTGTGACATTTGTGATTTGCCAATTTGCTAATTACATTAGTGTAACAGTAACAGCGACATGAAAATACAATTTAGATGGAGTAGATTTTCCAAAAAATGGGATTCACTTTGTCAAGCTTCATTTTACATTATTTCACTCCAACTTTCACTGGCACCGGCAAGCAAATCTTGTTCTAAAAATCATTGGATTCTATATATGTTGCTTGTTTCTAGTTAGGGCGGCGGTTAAATTTAAGGGAAATTATTTATTCTCCTAATAAACCTTTTCATACCTCTTTTAATTATTAAATGTTTTTTTTTAGATTTTAAGCAATAAGCAATTAATTTCTGAATATATCAAATTTAAGTAGTAAAGAGGATATATCATTTTTCTAAAGCTAAATTACAATGATTAAGGATTGATATCTTATAAAAAGAAATAGTAATTTTACAAGGAAAAAAAACTTATATCCCAAATGAAATCCCAACGCGACGTTAATAGTATGATAGGTACATTAATTTTTTAATAAGAGATCATGAAATTTTTTAAGATACTTCAATTAAATTGGATCAAATTTATCAAATTTTTTATAATAAAATTTAAATGTCCATAGTTCAACAAAATAAAAAAAGAATATAACGAATGAAATTTTTGGGAATCAACGGACGAATGAATTTTATTGGTCCACTATCCCCTTATTTCTATATTGACCATGATTTGATTAAATAAAATCCAATGGGTCACAAATCCTTTCGTGCATTTTCTTGCAACATTTCGTGGAGCCATACAACATTTTTCATTTTATAATTTCACTTAACTATTAAAAGGAGTAAAAATGGATATTTTTTTAGTATTTTTTATTTTTTTATATATTTAGGATCATTTGTCATTACTCATATTCACGTCTTCTTTAGCTTTCGGATGGATTCTTTAGTGGGGGTTGTGTTAATAAATTAAAAAAAACTGCTGCAGCTGTCAATGAGGTTCCATTTCCCATATTTGTCGCGACCAAACCTAAAATCTGTGAATTTAATCTCATAACGTAATATTACACCCTTTAATCCCTCATTATCTTTCATCATTGCAACATATTTCTACGTTTTTTTCTCCGTCTTGTAGTCTAATACTGGCTAAACCTTATCGGTGTGTTTGGATTGGCATTAAGAAAGGCAAAGTGGGGATGGATGGGTTCAATTTTTTTATGTAATTTTTATTTATCGGAATTGTGAGAGTGATATTTTCCAATTTTTAAATAAAATGAAAAAACAGAAATAACTTCAGGCTTAAATGAAAATAAAAAAATTAAGAGAGAATCGTCTTTTGGAAGCCAAATTTATGTTTGAAGGGTTTTCTTGTAAATACAGATAACATGGCAGCCCCGCCGCTGGAACCAATTTGACTAAAATCTTTTGAGAAAATGACAGAGATAAATAATAAATGCAATAATAATCCCCTGCTTGTTTGAATGAAATTGTTTACCAAGTGACACCTCATGGAATTGTTTTACCAAGTCGTCTACACGCATCGACAAATCAAACCAAATGCTTTCCCACCCAAAACATACGTTTCCATGGATCAAATCTAAAGCAACAGGGATTCTTTGACTGAATTCAATCTCATGTTTCTGCCATGAAGCCTCGTTTAAAAATAATAATAATAAATTAATTAATACAACAAAATCCCCCAAGAACTAGAGCCACATCTCAGACACTCAAAATGCTAAAGTTGGGCGACTTCTAATATTCATCTTAAAAATTTTAGTAAATGATTCATCCTTCTAAACAAAAATTGATTCATGAAATATTTTATAAAATATAAATATCTTAACCTTTTTCTTTTATCACATATTTATTCCTCTCTTCTCTTTCTTCTCTCCCTTTTTGCCGTACCATTCCTCTACTTACCATCAACTCGCTCACCGACGTCGCCGCTCGCCCCTACCTCCCTCCCCACGCCCCCGGAAAACTCCCCCTCCGCATCTACATCCACGACGGTGTCTTATGCATTTGCACCCCTTTCAACTCCGCCTACCACCACCACATGAATTTTGTTTCCGCCGCCGCTGCCGCCCTCGTCGTCTCCGTCCACTATCGCCTCGCCCCGGAGCACCCCCTCCTCGCCGCCTATGACGACATGTGGGAGGCCATCCAGTGGGCCGCCTCCCACGCCGCCGCCCCTAACCCGGAGCCCTGGCTCAACGACCACGTCGATTTCACCCACGTGTTCTTCGCCGGCGACAGCGTCAGCACCAACCTGGCGCACAATATGGCGATGCGCGCTTCGACCGAGCCGCTCCTACAGCTGACCCTGGACGGCGTGGTTTTGATCAACCCTTACTTCAGGAACGAGAAGAAGGATGAGCTGATAGAGTTCCTGTACCCGACATATGGTGGGCTTTACGACCCGAAGATACACTTGGCGAAGGATCCGAAACTGTCGGGAATGAATTGCAGGAGGGTGTTGGTGCTGATTGCGGAGAAGGACTTCTTGAGAAAGAGGGCGGAGCTACTACCGTGGTGGTGCAAAACTTCAGAATTGCATTGGATGGGAGGAGTACGAGGAGGGGGGCAAAATAGGAAATGAATTTAGCTACATTTTTAAAGTGTTGCTAAATGTAAGTTGACTACCATATTTCTTAGGTGAATCATTCACCAAAACTTCTAAGGTGAACCTTAGAAGTCACCCTAAAGTTGACCCAAAACATATTTCAAATTCAGTTTATCACTTATTTATTTAAACAAGGCGTTCATATTTACTAGAGAACGACAAATAGGTTAATCAATTGCACCTCGGCTATTTACATGTGAAAATGTATATTTATTCCCTTATTTTCATGTGAATGTCGTATTTAGATTCATAAGTTTTTCAAGATGATTTGAGTTTTATAAATGATATGTTTATTGTTTATTTTAATAAATAAAAATTTAACTGAGTTCGATGTTAGTTATCCCATCAGGATCAGATATGTCTTTAAGCTCTATTTAATACATTATAAAAATAAAATTTGATAATATTAGATTTGATAACATAAAACTTGATAGTATAATATACAAAATATACTATAAAAATTTACATTATATTGTGTTTGACATGTCACATGTGAGGATAATTTTATTTTATCCTATGTTTGTTGTGTCATTATATAAAATCCCAATATAAGATAAAATTAATTTTTTGAACAAAAATAACCTTATGCATAAATATGTTAAAAACTAATTTTTTTAAAAAATGATTAAAATTAACTAGATACAAGTGATGAGTGCATATAATATGGTTTTTTTAATCAAAAAGATAAAATAAATAAAATAGTTTTAGACCCAATGTCTTGACCTCACGCCCTCAAGGCGTCACACACAACCACTGGTACCCTTTTTACCCTTACTAGTGTGGTTTTGTTGTGAAATACAATCGGATTTTTAGTATTTTAACAAACTAGATCGTAAACGGAAAATCAATTTGGGCACAAACCCTAAATTGAAACAACAACAAATGAAAGAATATATATGAGTTAGAACGATATACCACAAATCATGTTAGGCACTATTTTTAAGGGTTTGTTTTCGTCATATCCGAAGCTATATTCGGTGGAGAGGCATCAACGAAAATTCCTCCAAGATAAGATGTGGGTAACTCCAACAACTTGTCCACATGCAGTCACTGACACATTGGGGAACGCCTCTGTTGCTCATGGATTTGCAGGGAAATAGGAGATGAGCAGTAACGAAAATGGAAATGGAGAAAACGCAAAAGGAGAAGGAGAAGAAGAGAGCAGGTTAGCTAATGTGTGAATATGTGTGTGGGTCTCAGTGGGTGTGTATCTTGTATAGGTTAAAAGTTGTTTAGAAAATAAGTTGAGCCTAGTAGTCATGAGACTAGTCCAACAACAAGTTTGCAACGATTACAAATAAAATATCTTGGTCCATTATTATGTGTCTAACGGATATAAAGGGATTTGGGCCCAAAAGTAAAGACCAAAAATAAAAGGTCCATTACACGTATACGCACTTGTGACAAGACAAGGTGGTGCACATGTGTGTTATAGGCAAGACATAAGTCTACATTTATAACCCATTCTCATAAGTATTTAAACTTGAACCAAGTTTATTTATAAAGGCATCCATGAAACCAATTTCAAGCAATGTGAGACTTTGACAGTCATCATAATATATAAACTAAGTTTGAAACACTCTCAAAGACCAAATATGTAATAGGGTTGACATGTAAAGTATTTAACATAGATGACAACGTGAAATAAAAAAAAATAGTGAAATTAAGAAGAAATTAACATAAAAGTGTAGGTGGTTGAATTTTAAGAGAGTGAGTTATTTTTAAACTTTTTTCAGGCATTTTTTTAAAAGCAATTACAAAATAGAAAGGAACAAAAAAAACTAATTATGGGGTGATTAAATAACTACAAAAAATGTGACATAGTGAATGAGGGTAAAAGGAAGGAAATTTGGACACCAAAATAATAGTTATTTTGAATAATCTTCTTTATTTAATTGTATAGATAATTGTAATTAGGTTTAAATACTCTTTCGGTCCTTTATTTATACTCATTTATTCACTTTGGTCATGTATGTNCGTCGTCTCCGTCCACTATCGCCTCGCCCCGGAGCACCCCCTCCTCGCCGCCTATGACGACATGTGGGAGGCCATCCAGTGGGCCGCCTCCCACGCCGCCGCCCCTAACCCGGAGCCCTGGCTCAACGACCACGTCGATTTCACCCACGTGTTCTTCGCCGGCGACAGCGTCAGCACCAACCTGGCGCACAATATGGCGATGCGCGCTTCGACCGAGCCGCTCCTACAGCTGACCCTGGACGGCGTGGTTTTGATCAACCCTTACTTCAGGAACGAGAAGAAGGATGAGCTGATAGAGTTCCTGTACCCGACATATGGTGGGCTTTACGACCCGAAGATACACTTGGCGAAGGATCCGAAACTGTCGGGAATGAATTGCAGGAGGGTGTTGGTGCTGATTGCGGAGAAGGACTTCTTGAGAAAGAGGGCGGAGCTACTACCGTGGTGGTGCAAAACTTCAGAATTGCATTGGATGGGAGGAGTACGAGGAGGGGGGCAAAATAGGAAATGAATTTAGCTACATTTTTAAAGTGTTGCTAAATGTAAGTTGACTACCATATTTCTTAGGTGAATCATTCACCAAAACTTCTAAGGTGAACCTTAGAAGTCACCCTAAAGTTGACCCAAAACATATTTCAAATTCAGTTTATCACTTATTTATTTAAACAAGGCGTTCATTTTTACTAGAGAACGACAAATAGGTTAATCAATTGCACCTCGCCTATTTACATGTGGAAATGTATATTTATTCCCTTATTTTCATGTGAATGTCGTATTTAGATTCATAAGTTTTTCAAGATGATTTGAGTTTTATAAATGATATGTTTATTGTTTATTTTAATAAATAAAAATTTAACTGAGTTCGATGTTAGTTATCCCATCAGGATCAGATATGTCTTTAAGCTCTATTTAATACATTATAAAAATAAAATTTGATAATATTAGATTTGATAACATAAAACTTGATAGTATAATATACAAAATATACTATAAAAATTTACATTATATTGTGTTTGACATGTCACATGTGNTTCTAATCTTTTTCAAAAATCAGTCAATCGTTGAATTATTTGACTCGAATTGGGCGGAGCAAGGCGAATATACACATGCGCGCGCGCACACACACATATATATTGAACTCATTATAAATTTAATATTAGTGAGAAGTTTAAATAGTAAGCACGAGGTCCTTGGTTCAAACCTTATTGCAATCAATGTAATTTTTAAAGTGCTAAAAAATATATATATATTTAGGGTGCATTTGGGATAGGTACCCCAAAACTCAAACGCACCCCAAACACGTAATAACACATACAATTTTTTCTTCTTCTAAATTTGCCCAAAACCTAGTTAGTTGTTAAATTATTTGACCTAAATTGGGCAGGGCAAGGTGAATTGTCATCCCTATCTATTTGAATACAAAATTGTGTTCAAATATATTAAATTATGAATAAACTTAAAAAAAATTAAAAGAAATTGCTATTATGAAACGAGGGGGAAGAAAGAAAGAAAGAAAACACCCACTCAATTCTTTGATAAGGATAGAATGCATCCATTGAATGGTACCTTGAATGGCAAAGTTAGATATGCAAGCGTCCATTTCCGTCCATTGAATATATGCTTTTTTCACGTCAATTTTTCTTTTTGTTGGGCTCATAATCCAAAAGACCTGCCATGAAAATGAAAGTTCACAACAGGATCCAACAACAAAGTTAAAAGATGACACGTAGCACAAACATTGGACTTGTGGTTGTTCTTGTTCCCTTAAGCTAGGCTCACTCATTCGTACCTCCCACTATCCCATAATCCCATTTCCGAATCCCATTATTATGCCCTGCTCTTTTCTTCCCAGCATCATCAATTATTTTATTGAAGATAAGAGATGGATCAACTTTTTAACTCTTTGCTTGAACGAAGAGAAAAAGAGTGAAAAGAAAATAGAAGGATAAAAAATGCTAAAAAATGATGTTTTTTCTTGCTTAGATGACAAGAAAAATTGGAGAAGAAAGAAAAAATGTGAGTCCCACGTTAAAAAAAGTGTTTTTTATGGCATGGAGAGAAAATAGAAGAAAATATGAGTTTTTATTAAGATTACAATTATATTCTTACAATAATTTATTTTATCATAAAAGATAATAACTATAAAATTCATTTATACATAATTATATTTTCTTTTCTCTCCAACCAAGCAATAAAAGAGAAAACATGTTTTCTCTTCATTTTTTCTTTTTTCACATTTTCTCTTCTCATCAAAGCAAATGGCGGCAGTTTCATAATAACTTTTTTTTTGTCTCGATTAAATTATTAATATTTGGACTATATTATTAGAAAATAAATTGACCTGATCTAACCCGAATGAATACTCTCTTATAAGGAATAAAGTTCTTTTAGCGAAAGTTTTTTTTTCATTTAAAAGTTTGAACTCAAGACAAAAAAATGAGTCACGATAAATTGTTTTTTTCTTTGAAATTTTCATACAAATAGAAATGTGCAAAAACACCTACATATTAGTGATAGTAGTTAAATTTTCGTTAATTTTTTTGAGTGACATAATGGCTTAGAGTTTCACTTGTAAACCTTATTATATCCTCAATTCAAGACCAGACAAAAACTCCAAAGTTGAATTTGCCATATTGAGACAGAAAATTCTCCTGAAGGGCAAAATAAATGTTTGTGTGGTTTTATTAATTTTATAAAAATTAGAATTTAGGGTTTAAAGGGAGGTAAGTGTACAAATCCTAAATAACTTAAAGGAAATAAGGGTTAACTACTTGCAAACTAGAAAGGTTAAGTGGAATATTGATAGACCTCATTAAAAACTAATCTACTAGTCGTCTTGACAAACACTTGTGAAGTATTGAATTAAAGTTGAGTTTTTTTTAAAAATTTTTTTGAAACTTGTATATAAATAAATATAGCAAAAAATGCAAAAATTGAGTAAAATGATGACAAATATCAGATAACAAGAGGATCAATAGGTGTTGAAATTTTGATGGTGGAAGAGAAAATTCTAAAACACGTGGTAACCAACCATGTGAGTCATAATAAGTTGGATACCAAAAACGTTTTTTTTCTCTTTATATCTCTTTTATTATATGTAATAGATTATTTATAATCTATTTATTTTTAGAGGCGTCTACATGCCAACGAAGAGATTAGTCACCAAGTTTGTTAGTAGATACCCTTATCGTGTAAAAAAAAAGACTAAGCATAAATGGAAAGTATCACGTGACAATATATATATATATATATATATACACACACATATATAAAATACTATGTGTAACACACTTTTTTTTTCTTTTTTTTCTTATTCTTTAATTTTTTCATTCTTTTCCTTGACCTTCCTTCATTTTTTCTTCTTCATAGAACATTATGAATCTCAGAGTTTTCATTTTTGTTTTTATTATATTCATTGTTTCTTATTTTTTAAAAGTTTATGCATGTGTGTAAGAAAATTTGTGCTTGATTGTCCAAAAGTTTATGCATGTAAGCACTAAAGTTTTTTTCTTCATTTTCGTTTTTGTTTCCGTCATATTCTTTATTTCTAGTTGTTCAAAAGTGTGCACATGTGTATAAAAAAATGTGTGCATTATTGTTCAAATATTTTGTATGCGAGCACCAAAGTTTTCTTCATTGTTTTCATTTTCGTTTTTGTTTCCGTTATATTTTTTTGTTTTTTATTGTTCAAAAGTTTGTGCATGTGTGTAAAAAAAATTTGTGCATGCTTGTTAAAAAGTTTGTGCATATGAGTACCGAAATTTTCTTCTTTGTTTTCATTTTATTTTTGTCTTATTCTTTATTTCTATTTGTTAAAAAGTTTGTGCACGTCAGTTCAAAAGTTTGTACATTTACTTTAAAATGTTTGTGAGTGTAAGTGAGGAGTAAAAGAGAATATGACAAATACTTTTCGTTATTTAATGCACTACAAGTCCAATTTGACTTAGTTTGGTATTTCAAAATGTTTTTCCATGTATATAAAAAATTTATACACTCAGTGTTATTGTGTATGTCATACATACACCATACAGTAACCGTACAGTTACAACATTTTGGGTGTATCCCTAATAGCATTATAATTATATATATTAATGAAAAAGGTCACATGGCACCAACCTGAAAATTAATCATAAATGTTAATTTATTTAAAAATAGTAATAAAATTAAATTATAAAAACTAAAAAAATATATAATCTAATCTATATACAATTAATTGAATGCGTTGTATGACAAAGATGCCTGATGCCTAATGTGTAATTAACAAATAATAAAAATTAAATCGAATGACATTTAATGGCATTGACACTCAATTCCACTCTAAAAAAAGTCAAATCCAGATAATTAAGGCACCTAAAAAAATTTAATTCAACTCTAAAAAAATAAAATTTAGATAATTAGCATAATTTTTTATTTTTAATTAATTGGAGAAGCTCAAACAACTAAACGGTAAGGGAGCAGGGAGATGCAAAACTAGCTCTACCAAAAAAAGGCAAAAAACAAGAACCTAAACCAAAGCCAAAAGGAAAACAAAAGAGCATTATAGAGAGCAAAACACTCACAAACAACAAACCCTTAAGATCTCACCCTAACTCCTCTCGGCAACACCATCAAAGCTAGGATTGAACACAATATTAGATGAAGCAACCATGGAGCAATAAAGAGAAACAAATAAAACTCAGTGCCCCCCAAGAAGAACCAGCAGAATCAACCCCACAAGGAGAAGAAAGCAGAATAATACCTCAAGTAGCAACAATTTTAGATGACAAAGATGACCCAAAGTAGCAGAAATTAAGTTCACGAGAGATATTTACTTGGTGCAAAAACAAAATCTACATCATAGAGTTTTCTTTTCTCTGAAATTTCTTAACCCGCTTTCCATTCTTCTATGTTTTAACATGAGTGACCACCAAAATTGGCTTTCCTAATCGCATAGATCTGTCTCCTCCACCTTTGGAGACTTGCACTCTATAAGGTGCTCGATTTTATTGTCAAGATTCATGAGAGAAAACATCGTTTTCTAGTACAAATTTTGGTCTTCAAGACCGCTACTACTCCACATATTTTGGTTTTTATATTTTTATATTTTTTTAATTAATTGTGAATTGTTAATTTCATATGTTACATGTTTTTCAATGTGGCTGCTTTTTATGGAATTTGTGATGAGAAGTTTGTGTAATTTTCTTGGGCAAGATTGTGCTTAGCTATTTAAGTTTATTTTTATTTTTCTATGATATTTTTTCTATCCTTTCTCTGTTTTCTTTCAACATTTTTTATCTCATATGGTTTCAACATTTAATTTAAAACTCCTCATTCGGTGGATGTTGATGTAATTCTCATAAGAGAATGCTAAGGTTCGAAAAGGTAGGTAGGAATGAAGATGCATGAAGAAGGTCGTTGCTGCTGAGCAGGCCAAAACCTCCTCACGGAGAATTCTTGAGTGATGCTACATGGGAGAAACACGAAGAGTTGAAAGGAATGCATAGAACAAGCTAGTTGCTAACATGATAATTAATTTGACTACGGAGTAGTCACGTGTCATGTACATGACATAAGGTTAATTTAGTTTTTTACTTTCTCATAAATTGCAAATTTTATTTTTTATCCCTCATAAAATTTTCATTAAGAAATCATCCCTGATAAAAGTTTTTGTTAGGAAATCGTTCCTCATAATTTTTTTGTTATATTTTAGTCCCCGTTATCCTCCATTTGGATTGTTAACTGCTAACATGGTAGTTAACTTGGTCATCTGACAAACACACGCCACATACATGATCACTAAACCCAAACTTTGACTTGACTCGCCTAATTAATGCCCTACCCATGAGGCCATGACTAGTGATCCATGATTCTAAATTAAAAAATATCATCACATCATGAACCTTAACGACAAAGAGGATGGTTAGCGGCGAGTCGGATGTGGTAGGGGGAGAACCATGTTGGTGAGGTAAGAGAGAAGGAGCGCAAGGAGAGAGTGAGAAGGAATGAGAGAGAGAGAGAGAGAGATGAGTTTTTTTTTTGGTATAAGAGAGAGATTAATTTTTCAAAAAAAAAAATAATTCAACTTAAGTTGGGTTTGAGTGAGTCAGTTTGAATAATAGATCAGATGTATTTATTATGTAACTAAATTCATTGCTATGTCAAGAGTTAACAACCCAAATAAAAAATGACAGAAACTAAAAATTAACAAATTTTTTTTTTGTGAGGACAAGTTTTTAATAAAAATATTTATTAGGTATAATTTTCTAACAAAAAAATTCATGAGCAATAAAAAATAAAATTCACATGAAGAGAGTGGTATTATACGGCCCGAAGTGGCTGTCCGATTTCAGTTTCCCCGAGAACACATGCTGTACGTTTATTGGAGGAAATAAAAAACTGAGCAAGATATGGGAGAGAGAAAATATCACGACAACCAATTAATGTGTAACAACTCAATCGGGAAGCTTATATTCTGGAAATCTATAAGGCTGTAAAGCATGGCTGAGAATTAAAAATTAAAGTAATGTGTTGCACTTGTATGTGTGATTAAATTGACATAAATTAAAATTTAATAGAAAAATTTATGAAGGAACAATTTTTAAACCAACATTTTATGGAGAATAAAATATAAAATTAAAAATTTTTAGGAACTAAAAATATAATTAACCTCAAAAAAATTAATCAAATTAAATAAATAAAATAATTCAGATATAACTCATATTTATTATTATGACAATAACAATATTTTAGAGGTTAAATTCAATCTTTACATCACTTTATATATTCTTTAAAATATAATATTTTTATAATTTTATATAGTAATATTATTTATAAAAATGTATGAGAAATTTTCTTCTTAATACGTCAAATTCTAAATTAAAAAATTAGTTTTTACTAGCCATAACACATTAGTTAATTATTTTCGAAATTTCTTTAAAAATATTTGAAATCACGTTAATATTTTTTTTCTTTCAAAATTTACATTAGTTACAAATAAAGTATCGATATATAAGTTTTAGATTTTAGTAGACTTATTTCATTTGACTCCACTCATTTTTTTTAATTTAAATTAAATCTTAGCGTTCACTCACAGGTAACATTTTTTTTAACCATAGATAATAAAGTTGAACAAAAATATTATACATCATTCAGAAAAGTCAAAGATATTCCTTGAACTTACCTCTTAATATATGATTAAGATAAACATCACTTGTGCTACTAGCTTTTGACACTCAAATATATATTTAAAAATACAAAAAATAAAACTCAATTTTTTTTATAATCGATAAGACCAATAAATAAAGTATTAACAGTAAAATTTTTAAAAAAAACTTTTAAGAGTTTGGATAAAATTATGAGTTATAATGAAAATTATTTTAAATAATTAGTTTGTTTAACGTAGGAACAATACGTATTTTAAATAAATTAAATAAAATTTAATTATATAAGAGTAAAAATAGACACATAGAAGCAACGATAAATTCTCTTTAAGAATAAACAAAATTATATCTTAAAAATACGTGGCTCCGTTTGGAGTCGAATTGGAATTATAATATAAAATTATAATTTCAATTGCAATTCTGACGGTCTATTTGGAATCATTTAGTAACATAGAATTGAATTTAATTTCATCAAAAATTGAATTCTTATGTGAATTGAATTGAATTATTATGTTTGGAATGAACAAAAAACTAAATAATTTGTTTAAATTGTTTTGATTATTTTGCCCATGAACTCTCCCAAAAATTCCTCTTTTCTTTTTTTCATCTCTCGCAAGCTCTCTTACTCTCTCATGCTCATTACTTTCAATGATGAACAAAGCCACTATTGCTACACAACAACAAACAAAACTTCATTCTCTTGGGTATAAACAAGTAACACTGAAAAAAAAATCCATCAAATTAAAGCTTGAGCACAAAAACTCATTATTTTTAATGGTTAAAAAGTTAAGATACTTGACCTAAGAAATATAATACAATATTAGATAAGAGATGTTAACAAAGAAAGAAAGAAATGGCACAACCTTCTAAAAAGGATTAAAAATCCTCATCCTTCTTGAACATGTGGGCACCTATGTTGTTGTTCAAGCTAGACATCACAAAAGCTTTTTGATACTCCCCAATGTGATGAATGCAAATCATAGAGGAGAGAGGGGGGGAGTGTTGAGATGGAGGAGAGAGAAAGAGAGGAGAGGATAAGGGTATTTTTGGTTTTTACTTGTTGAGATAAGAATGAATAAAGAAAAAATTGCAAATCAGACTCATTTTGGGTCTTATTTACTTTAGGTCAAAACACGAAAATTCAATTCTTGTGTCAATTCAATTCATGACTATTGTTATGTACAAAAATAAGGAATTGAATTCTAAAACATTCTAAATAGACTATAAAATAAGTGAAATTCTTACATAATTTTAAATTTTATGCTGGGGTATACTAAAGAGTTTGATCCTGAACTGTAATTCAAAAACTAATTTAAATTTTTTTAATTAGAATTTATGATTCAAAATATTAAATTGATGAAAGTATGAATAAAATAATTATTCTTTTACTATAATAAGACTATTATTATTTACGTAAAAAAATTTCATTTATAAAATAATATTTTTTAATTATTCATTTACAACATTTTAAAAAATATTCTAGTATTCTATAGATATATTAAATTTTAATATATCTGGTTACAAGCAAATAAATAAGAAATGGAAAGAATTATATAGAATTTGATGAGAAAATAGAAATTTAATTGGTTTAGAATTGATAATTTTTAGGGTATAACCTAAAAATTGAGATGACCCAATCTTAGTTATTTTTTAATTCTATCAAATTAGTTTGGGAAATTATGATTCCAATTCCAGTTCCAATTCTATGCTCAATTTCAAATGTCAAACGCACATGAAGAAGTGAATATTAATTTCAGCCTCCAAACTTTTTTATGTTATTATGATAATAAATATAGGTCACATCAAAATTATATTATTTATTTTTTAATTAAAATAATCAATATATATATCTCCAAATGCAACCGCCAAAATTGCTCTGAACATGCAGTGTCAGTTTGCTAACCAACTTCTTGTTAGAAAGCTATATATACATATCATTGTTTAATCATTCTTTCTGATTGTTTTACTCTGATTTATTGTTTTATTTTTCACATTCAAATATTATATCTTTTATTATAAATTTAAATATGATCATCTATACTTACTATTAATAAAGAATATTAAAAAGGTAACCATTTTTTTGTTCTCTTGTTTTTTTTGTATTAATTGAACTACCGACATTCAGATCATATTATCAAATATCTGACTAATCTGACTCAAGCTAATTGAAGCCCCTTAAAAAAAGTAAAAGTATCCTAACAATTTTTTTTTCTATTCCTAGAACTTAATACCTCTAGTTAAGGAACCAAAATACCAATCACATTGACTAAATTATTATATCTTAATTGAATTGAATAAAATTTTCAATTTCAAACCTATAATATAAAAAATTAAAATTTATTCTTTATAAATTTATATTTTATATAACTTATCACTCACCACCACTATTTATAATTAACTCATTCACAAAGTACATGTAAAGGTCCACTAATGCATTTAATGGCGTTAACATTTCTCTGTTTTCATAAAATAATAATGATAGAATAGAGACTTGAGTTCACTGTGATAAACCTAACACATAACATGATATCATTCATTATCTTTAATAAATAACTAGTGTGTCTTTGTGTTTGTTAAATATTAGACATATGATAATTGTGTGAGGAAAAAAGTGATGATGATGTATGTGAGTAAAATGGTTACATAAATAGAAGAAAGTGGTGAGAGTTGTGGATAGGTTAATTTTTTTTTTTTTGAAATACTTGTAAGAATTAATAAAAAAATTTAACTGTAAATTTATATTTTTAAATATCATTCTGGATTTAAAACAATAATATTATTAAATTTAACGAGTAGAGAACGAAAACGATTACTAAATATATTCTATTAGTATAAATTACAAATATATATATATATATATATATATATATATATATATAGCTATAATAGAAATTAAGGCATAGTATCGGGTCATGTGTAGGGTTGGTGATAAATCCGAATTTATATTATTATTACTCTTTTTCATGAGTTAAGTGTATATAAGGCGTGGTTGCTTTTATTCTTGCGACGGGGCCATCCTTTTGTCGTTTTCCGAAAAATGTAATTATGTTGTGCCCAATGAAAGGCTTGATTGGGATTATTGTTGAGAAGAAAATACTGGTAGGGTCGAATCAGTAGTTTTGATTGATTTTGAGGTTAATCTAAGACTCCATTGATGTGATCATAAGCAAGTAAACTTATAGGAACTAAAAAGAATTACAAATGAAGGATGCGATTGGGGCTAAAAAACTTATGTACGAACAAATATGAAGAAAATATCAAATTGTGATCTTTTTATAAAATTTAGCACTATTTGATATTTTTGTTATTTTATTATTATTTTAATAAATTGTCATTATTGGTGATAATTTATATATTTTATTATTATTATCATTATTTATTATATTTTTAGTAAATCATTATTATTGGTGACGCTCAAAGGATCGCATTTTACTAATTTCTATAAAATGAATCACAATGTGAAATTTATAATTAATAATGACCGCAATCGGATTTTCCTTCACATGGAGCATGGCCCTCCCAACCACAAGCCATTGAGCAAGAAGATTACCAATAGGGCCATCTACTATGATTTGGATCTCCATTAGTCCATCCACCATGATGGGTATTATTATTTGGTACCAGGAATTTCAAAGTAACAAACTAAAGTTGGACATTCTTAAAAAAAATTATCTTTTGAAAAATAAAAAGGAAACAGTTCTCCCTCAATTAAGGATGACAATGAGTATCAGTGAAGTTAGATACATGCCCCATTATCTACACCCATTTGATATTTTGTTATCCATATTCGTATTTATACCTATTACGAGTATCTATTGCCCGTTACCTGTAGGAATTTGAATCCTTGTGGATATCCATATTTGTTGGAATTTTTTATGGCTAAGTTGATGTCCTACATCTCATGGACCAAATTTAGAGTTTTACTCGTTATCTATCCTATACAATTTAATTATTTTCGGTGTCTTTTGCTACAACTTGCGTCTTACTGGTATGGTCTTCTTTATGGTTCCATTGGGATTTGTCTAGGTGTCCAGATCATCTTTTTTTGCTCATAGATTGGTGGGCTCGTGAAGTTTTTAGAGTATTTGGCTTGATTATTTTTTTGTTGGTCTATGATTGTTGGCTTGATCAACTAGGTGTTTTCGGTTTGCTTTCTTTTTGAGCCTTGCCGTTTTTGGTCGAAGTTTTTGAGCCTAGGATAGACTTGTTGTATAGTTGCCTTTTCGTTTGGGCTTCTTATCCCTTTTATGGGTTTGGTGAGTAAACTATCAAACAAGGCATTTTTTTAAATTTTTTTTTATTATTGTTTATATATATATATATATATATATATAAATAAAATCTATCCTCTAAGACTATTGGTTTTGTTTTAGGGAGCCTTCTACACTAATATCTTTTACTTTTGAAACACTTCATTATAAGGAATTATTACACATTGATGAATTTCTAGTTATGAATTTCCTGGGCCTTTTACTGAACACAATTTATGTGACTCTCCCGGAAGTAATTCAAGTTGTGTGATTCATTACATTGGGTTAGATTTGTTAGGCACAACACTTGTTATTTTTAAAATGAAATTAACAAATACTAAATTTAGACTCTCTCTTTAAAAATAAAAAATAAAAAAATCGAAAGAATAGTTATAAAATTGTATTGTATAATATCATCGTGCATAATTTGGCAGGCAACGTGCCAAAACAATAATGAAATTACAAATCTCACCCAACCCAATGTTCAAGAAGGGGAAATTATACTTTTAAATTCCTTGGTTAACTCGGAACTAATGAAGTTTCAGTGGAATTTCACACAACCACCGAAAATAGTTGTGTCTTGTTGTGTATAAGCGTAATTATTTAGACTAAGACGAGGATATAGATTTTTCCCTGAGTCCAGAGAACTTTTAGATAATCTCAATCTTGAGAATGAATAACCAGGAAGGCAGGACAAATCTAAGAAGTGGAACATATAAATTGTGGTACGTAACAATCTCAAAAAACTCTAAATTATCATCAACTATCAGCAAAATGCGTTAGAACACATTAGTAATTATGTGAGCATACTTGGTGGATTAGGAGATGACTGGCGGCGTTCAGAGATTGTATTTTGGTCCCCGGCAATTTTGGGCAAAATCACCATCAAAAGAGGATGCAACAATGTTTGCCTCCTTGATTTATGGCATATATATGTGGATATCTAGAAATAAGCTATGTTTCGAGAACAAAAGCTTCCCACAGAGATCTTTCCTTCCGCCACAGTAGTGCATACAGCTCAAGCAGCGCAACAAGGCAGTGGAAAACTCCCATGGACCCGGCTTTCAAAGATGAACACAGATGCAGCAAAGTGTGGCAACAATGCTTGGGGATTGGGGATCATAATCCGAGATCGATGGTGAAGGAAGGCGATATGGAATGGAGCCTAGATTAGCTGAAGTCCTTTGTGTGAAATTCGGACTCCAATTGGCTGTAGATCTCTGCTTCAGGAACCTTCACGTGGATTCCGATTGCTTGGTAGCCAGCCATTCAAGCTTTAAGGAAGAATTCCCCCAGCTACACCTTCTTTGATGCCCACATTCTAGATTGTCTATTGCTTAAGTCATGTTTTCTTGGTTGTGATTTTGCCCACATCGGTAGAGAAGGCAATAGTGTAGCACATGAATTAGCTAACATTTGTAATCTTGTTATTCTTGACATTTTGGTGTGCCCAGCCTAATAAATTTGGGGCTAAGATTATTCTCAAAAAATAATTATATAAGCATAATCTGAGAGTGAAACCAAAACCATTGGGAGATGCGGGGTATCAAACCCCATGCCTCTCTCGCATACAAAAAAATGAGTACTCTATCATTTCAGCTACATCCCCATGTTTATATAGCCATCATATTCTATTATATCTTGACAAATTTACACGTATAGTTGAATGATGTTGAACAAACTCACACATGAGTACCCAAAATAAAAAAGAATACAATAAAACCTGCATAGTTGCAGCAATTAATTGATTATCCTAATATCACAATTGATAGTTAAAATACTAAATGATCTCCTCAAAATGTCGAGAAGCATTTATTTTTCTCAGCTAAACAATTCCTAACTTAATACGTTTAGAAGAAGATTTACGACTTTATTAGTTGTGGAAGAGGACGATGTTTTAGATGATTTTTTTTTATGGCCAAATTGCTCAAAACTTTTACATTTTTGGTAGACACATTAGATTCAATGATGATCAATTTATGCGACCATGCCGAGGAGGTTTCCATTTGTGATCACATATTCACATTGACTTTGTGTTAAACAATTATATAGAAGACGCCATATCTTTTTTTGTTCGAGAGATTCAAGCCACTCAAACTCCAAAAAAGGAGAAGAGCAAACGATAGTTAAAAAAGCAATAGGTCCACCAAATTAAAAGCAAACATAAACAAAATGGGAATTCAACCAAATTGAAGCAAAGCAGACAGTATATCAAGATTTTTTATTTTCTATTCCCATATTGATATTACTGTTGATATTCAACCAAGATTCAAAAAATAGTTTATGATAAAAAGGGATTACCCAAGCTACATTCCATTTTTGGAGTCAAATACATTTGCACAAGAAGAACCACAGAAAAACAAAATGTGATGAATATCATCAATATTAACTTCACTGCAACAAGCACAAATCATCTGATCCTGACCCAAAATGTTCAAAATATAGAGCCTTCTTTTGGTATTCAACCTCTCCACTAGCAAAAAACATGCCAAAAACTCTAATCAAAGAGGAAAAAGTCCTTTTCAAACCCTTTTCGCGAAATTGTTGCTATTTTTCATGGCCAATTCCATATTTCTAACACATTTCATAAAAGATTCTAGTTGCCTTTTTGTTTCCACAATCCCCACTAAATGAGCATTTTTTGATACTCTTAATTACCTTACCATCCCCACCTTCCCTTTCTATCCAACGCCTAACATTTCAACATAGAATTTTCATTTGAGGGATTTTAACAAACCTTTATGGTTCCTTGTTAGCTATAGTTATACTAATCAAATAAGAGGAATGTGGCTGACGACATTTAGTGTAATTAAGTATATGCAACAAAATTTCTTTCCCATTTACTAAAGACAGTAGAAAAAATCCGCGGTCTTTTTCTGGAGCAATCAACCCATTTTGTGACTCATTAATTAATCACAGACATGATTCATTCCTCTATAATCATCATTTGATTCCATTAAGTGTAACTTAAGTTATTCCCTTCTAGATTGAAAGTATCGTATATAACCTGAACGACATGCAGAACTTTTGAAGATCCGCATCAAAACTAGTTGCATTTTACCCCAACTGAATCAACAAACTAGTTTCTATTCTGTTTAGCTACCTTTTTTTGAAAATAAACCATTGTTTGCTATTTTGTGCACCTTGCTGACTCCCGTCACAATGCTCTCTTGTTAGTAGATGTTAGAGTCCCACACTGCTCAAGGACATGAGGAATGTAGCCTTTATGTATAGTTAGATTTCTCTCTCGATTGGGTTGGGTATAACTCCTAAATAAAGCCCAAGACCCATGCAATGCAATTAAGGAAAAATAGAAAAAGAAATGGAAAAAATATTTTACTTATTTTGACCATCAAGTGTAGTTGTTATAGTGCAATAGGTGAAGTAAGGTGCACCACACACCATGCGAAAGCACATGTGCATCTAATTACCGAAGTTACACTCTAATATGTTTCAAATCATTCTTCTCTTAGTTCCACCACTGACAACCCTACCAAGATCTTGATCATTGCTCTGGCCATTAGCCCCGCCCGCACTCCACATATCTACCATCGCCCCACCCACCAGCCTTGGCACTATTTCCAATTGTCATAAGCCACCGCTCTTGCATCTACAATTTCGATTTGCAACACTTATCTCTAGGAGAAGGTAGCTACTAGATGGAGCACAGTTGGGTTGGAAAGGAAAAAGAAAACAAAAAGGCCGCTAAAAATGTTCTCATATTAATGATGTCCCATTACATATTTTATCTTGGTTTTATCTTTGATTATGCCGATAATTCAATAGTTAAAATGCTAAATGATCTCTACAAAATGTCGAAAAGCTTTAATTTTCTCAATTAAACAATTCCTAGCTTAATAGGTTTGGAAGAAGAACTATGAGTTAAGTAGTTGTGGAAATAATTTTTTTTAACAGTAATACAAGAGTTGAATATACTTATTGTCAAATTACTCAAAACTTATAAATTATGGGTAGACACATTAGATTTAATGATGATAAATTTACGAGACTAGAGAAGAAATTGGGTAAAAAAAGGAGGTTTCCATTTTGTAATCACAAAATCGCATTGACTTTGTGTTGATCAATTATAGGGAAGATGTCTATATTTTTTTTAGAGCGGTTCAAGCCACTCAAACTCCAAAAAAAGGGAAGAGCAGACCATAGCTAAAAATGCAACAAGTTCACCAAATCGAAATCAAGAACAAAAGAAACAACAATTCAACCAAATGAAAGCAAAGAAGGCAATAGACCAAGATTTTTTATTTTCTATCTCCACATTGATATTGATATTCATCCAAGATTCAAAAAATAGTTTATGATCACAAGGGATCACCCAAGCTACATTCCATTTATGGAGCCAAATACACCAAATGACACAAGAACCGCAGGAAAAGAAAATGTGATGAATATCATCAATATTAACTTCTCGACAACAAGCACAAATCATCTGATCCTGAACCAAAATGTTCAAAATATAGAGCCTTCCTTTGGTATTCAACCTCTCCACTAGCAAAAGCTATGCCAACAACTCTAATCAAAGAGGAATAACTCCTTTTCAAACCCCTTTAGTAAAATTGTTGCTATATTTCTTGGCTAATTCCACATTTCTATCACATTTATAAAAGATTATACATTCCTTTTTGTTTCCATAATCCCCACTAAAGGAACATTTTTTGCTACTTTTAATTTGCTTGCCATCCCTACCTTCCCTTTCCACCTAACGCCTCATATTTCCAACATAGAATTTTCATTTGACGGATTTTGACAAACCTTTATGGTTCCTTGTCAGCTATAGCTATACTAATCAAATAAAAGAAATGTGGTTGGCGACATTTAGTGTAGCTAAGTATATGCAACAATATTTATTTCCCATTTATTGAAGAAAATAGAAACCATTTGCAGTCTTTTTCTGGAGAAATCGACCCATTTTGTGACTCATTAATTAATCACGGACAAGATTCATTCCTCTATATTCATCTGAATCAACGAACAAGATATTATTCTGTTTAGCTACCCTTTTTCGAAAATAAACCATTATCTACTATTTTGTGTACCTTGCTGACTCACATGACAATGCTCTCCTGTTAGTAGATGTTAGAGTCCCACATTGCTCAAGGACATTAAGAATATAGCCTTTATGTAGAGTTAGATTTCTCTCTCGATTGGGTTGGGTATAACTCCTAAATAAAGCCCAAGACCCATGCAATGTAATTAAAAAAAAATAGAAAAAGAAATGGAAAAAATATTTTACTTATTTTGATCATCTTGTGTAGTTGTTATAGTGCACTGGGTGAAGTAAGGTGCACCACACACCATACAGAAGTACATGTGCATCTAATTACCGAAGTTACACTCTAATATCTTTCAAATCACACTTCTCTTTGTTCCACCACCGGCGAGCCTACCAAGATCTTGACCATTGCTCAGGCCACTAGCACGCCCCCACTCCACATATCTACCATTACCCCACCCACCACCCTTGGAACTATTTCCAATTGTAATAAGCCACTGTTCTTGCATCTATAATTTCAATTTGCAACACTTATTTTTAGGAGAACATAGCTACTAGATGGAGAAAAATTGGGTTAGAAGGGAAAAAGAAAATAAAAACGCTACTAAGAATATTCTCAAATTAATGATGTCCCGTTACATATTTTGTCTTGGTTTTATCTTTGGTTATGCCGATATCACAATTCATTAGTTAAAATTCTTAATGATCTCCTCAAAATGTCGAGAAGCATTAATTTTTCTCGGCTAAACAATTCCTAACTTAATAGGTTTGGAAGAAGAGCTGCAAGTTAAGTGGATGTGGGGGAGGGCGATGTTTTAAATATTTTTTCTTAATGGTAATACAAGAGTTGAATATGTTTATTGACAAATTACTCAACTTTTACATTTTGGGTAGTCATGGTAAATTCAATGACGATCATTTTACGGGACCACAGAAGAAATTGGTGAAAAAAGAAGTTTGCATTTTGTTATCACAAAATCACATTGACTTTTTCTTGATCAGTTATATGGAAAATGAAATATTTTTTTTAGAGAGATTCAAGCCACTCAAACTCCAAAAAACGAGAAGAGCAGACAACAGCTAAAAAAATCAGCAAGTCCACTAAATCTAAAACTATAAAAAGAAATGAGAAACATAAATTAACCCAAACCGAAGCAAAGAAGGAAATAAACCAAGATTTTTTTATTATCCCTGCATTGCTATTGATATTCAACCAAGATTATAAAAATAGTTTCAGATCATGAGGGATTACCCAGCTACATTCCATTTTTGGAGCTAAATACACCAGATTGCTCAAGAAAATCGTAGGTAAAGAAAATGTGATGAATATCTTCAATATCAACTCCACCACAATGAGCACAAATCATCTGATCCCGACCCAAAATGTTCAAAATAAAGAGTCTTCCTTTGGTATTCAACCTCTCCACTAGAAAAAACCATGCCAACAACTCTACTCAAAGAGGAACAAGTCCTTTTTCAAACCCTTTTCACAAAATTGTTGCTATTTATCTTATCTAATTCCACATTTATAAAACATTTCATAAAAGATTCTACATGTCTTTTTGTTTCCATAATCCCCAATAAAGGAACATTTTTTTTCTACTCTTACTTTGCTGACCATCCCTACTTTCCCTTTCCACCCAAAGCTTCACATTCCAACATAGAATTTTCATTTAAGAGATTTTGAAAAGCCTTTATGATCTGTCAACATTTAGTGTTGTTAAGTATATGCAAGAATATTTATTTCCAATTTATTGAAGAATAGAAACCATTTGTGGTCTTTTTCTAGAGAAATCAACCCATTTTGTGACTGTAATTAATCACAGGCATGATTCTTTTCTTTGTAACCATCAAAATCAACGAACTAGTTACTATTCTGTTTAGCTACCATTTTCGACAATAAATCATTGTTTGCTATTTTTTGCACCTTGTTGGCTTCCATGGCAATGCTCTCTTGTTAGTAGATGTTAGAGTCCCACACTGCTCAAGGACATTAGGAATATAGCCTTTATATAGAGTTAGATTTCTCTCTTGATTGGGTTGGGTATAACTCCTAAATAAAGCCCAAGACCCATGCAATGTAATTAAGGAAAAATAGAAAAAGAAATGGAAAAAATATTTTACTTATTTTGACCATCATGTGTGGTTGTTATAGTGCACTAGGTGAAGTAAGGTGCACCACACATCATGTTGGAGTACATGTGCATCTAATTACCTAAGTTACACTCTAATTTCTCTCAAACCATGTTTCTCTTTGTTCCACCATCGGCAGCCCTACCAAGATCTTGAACATTGCTCTGGCCACCCGCCTGCCCCCACTCCACATATCCATCACTACCCTGCCCACCACTCCCGAAACTATTTCCAACATTCATAAGCCACCACTCTTCTATCTACAATTTCAATTTGCAACACTTATCTTTAGGAAAACGTAGCTACTAGATGGAGCAAAATCGGGTTGATAGAGAAAAAGAAAATAAAAGGTTGCTAAGAATATTCTCAAATTAATGATCTCCAGTTACATATTTTGTCTTGGTTTTATCTTTGATTAAGCTGATAACACAACTCAATAGTTAAAATGCTAAATGATCTCCTCAAAATGCTGAGAAATATTTATTTTTCTTAGCTAATTAATTTCTAGCTTAATAGGTTTTGAAGAAGAGCTACGGGTTAACTAGTTGTATGGGAGGACAGTGTTTTAGATTTTCTTTAAAGACAATAAAAGAGTTGAATGTAATTATTTCCAAATTACTCAAAACTTTTACATTTTGGGTACACACGTTAGATTCAATGACAATCACTTTACGGGACCATAGAAGAAATTGGGGAAAAAAAAGGAGGTTTCCATTTTGTAATCACAATCTCACATTGACTTTGTGTTGATCAATTATAGGGAAGACGACTTCTCTTATTTTAACAAAGATTCAAGCCATTCAAACTCCAAAAAAGGCGAAGTGATGACAATAGATAAAAAAGTAACAAGTCCACCAAATCGAAAGCAAGAAAAAGAGAAACAAAAATTCAACCAAACTGAAGCAAAGAAGGCAATAAACCAAGATTTTTTATTTTCTATCCCCATATTGATATTCAACCAAGATTTGAAAAATAGTTTCTGAACATGAGGGATTACCCAAGCTACATTCCATTTTTAGAGCCAAATACACCAGATTGCTCAAGAACAATTGTAGCTAAAGAAAATGTGATGAATATCTTCAATATCAACTTCACCACATCAAGCACAAATCATCTGATCCTAACCTAAAATGTTCAAAATACAGAGCCTTCCTTTGGTATTCAACCTCTACACTAGAAAAAATCAAGCCAACAACTCTACAAAGGAGGAACAAGTCCTTTTCAAGCCCTTTTTGCAAAATTGTTGCTATTTATCTGGGATAAGTCCACATTTCTAACACATTTCATAAAAGATTCTACATACCTTTTGTTACTCTTAATTTTCTTACCATCCCTACTTTCCTTTTCCACCCAACGCCTCACATTCCAACATAGAATTTTCATTTGAGGGATTTTTTTTAGGTTGCCTGCCTGATATCCATGGCTTAACGTTGCCTAATCCAGGTCGACCCAGGTCGCGCACCTGGCTATGGCAGGTGAGTCTCCCAGCGGGGATAACTGCGTACACGAGGTCTCATTTGAAGGATTTTGAAAAGCCTTTATGATTCCTTGTCAGCTATAGTTATACTAATCAAATAAAAAGAATGTGGCTGTCAACATTTAGTGTCGTTAAGTATATGCAAGAATATTTATTTCCAATTTATTGAAGAGAATAGAAACCATTTGTGGTCTTTTTCTAGAGAAATCAATCCATTTTGTGACTTTGTAATTAATCACAAACATGATTCGTTCCTCTGTATCCATCTAAATCAACGAACTAGTTACTATTCTTTTTAGCTACCATTTTCGATAATAAATCATTGTTTGCTATTTTTGCACCTCGCTGGCTCCCATGACAATGCTCTCCTGTTAGTAGATGTTAGAGTCCCACACTGCTCAAGGATATTAGGAATATAGTCTTTATATAGAGTTAGATTTCTCTCTTGATTGGGTTAGGTATAACTCCTAAATAAAGCCCAAGACCCATGCAATGTAATCAAGGAAAAATAGAAAAAGAAATGGAAAAAATATTTTACTTATTTTGACCATCATGTGTAGTTGTTATAGTGCACTAGGTGAAGTATGGTGCACTGCACACCATGTGGGAGTACATGCGCATCTAATTACCTAAGCTACACTAATTTCTCTCAAACCATGTTTCTCTTTGTTCCACAACCGGCAGCCCTACGAAGATCTTGATCATTGCTCTGGCCACTCGCCTGCCCTTACTCCACATATTCACCACTACCCTGCCCACCACTCCTGGAACTATTTCCAGCATTCATAAGCCACCACTCTTCTATCTACAATTTCAATTTGCAACACTTATCTTTAGGAAAACGTAGCTACTAGATGGAGTAAAATCTGGTTGATAGAGAAAAAGAAAATAAAAGGTTGCTAAGAATGTTCTCAAATATTAATGATGCCCAATTACATATTTTGTCTTGGTTTTATCTTTGATTAAACCGATAACAAAACTCAATAGTTAAAATGATAAATAATCTCGTCAAAATGTTGAGAAGCTTTTGTTTTTTTTAGCTAATTAATTTCTAGCTTTATAGGTTTTGTAGAAGAGCTACAAGTTACCTAGGGGAGGGCGGTGTTTTAGAATTTATTTTTAAAGACGCTACAAGAGTTGAATATAATTATTTCCAAATTACTCAAAACTTTTACATTTTCAATAGACACGTTAGATTCAATTGCGATCACTTTACGGGACCATAGAAGAAATTGGGGCAAAAAAAAGAGGTTTCCATTTTGTAATCACAAACTCACATTGACTTTGTGTTGATCAATTATAGGGAAGACGACTTATCTTATTTTTAAAAAGATTCGAGCCACTCAAACTCCAAAAAAGGAGAAGTGATGACAACAAAAACAATAACTCCACCAAATCGAAAGCAAGAAAAAGAGAAACAAACGTTCAACCAAACCGAAGCAAAGAAGGAAATAGACCAAGAGTTTTTATTTTCTATCCCTACAATGATATTGATATTCAACCAAGATTTGAAAAATAGTTTCTGAACACGAGGGATTACCCAAACTACATTCCATTTTTAGAGCCAAATACACCAGATTGCTCAAGAACAACTGCAACTAAAGAAAATGTGATGAATATCTTCAACATCAACTTCACTGCAACAAGCACAAATCATCTGATCCCAACCCAAAATGTTTAAAATACAAAGCCTCCCTTTGGTATTCAACCTCTCCACTAGCAAAAATCATGCGAACAACTCTATTAAAAAAGTAACAAGTCCTTTTCAAACCCTTTTCGCAAAATTGTTGCTATTTATCATGGCTAATTGCACATTTCTAGAACATTTCCTAAAAGATTTTACATGTGTTTTTGTTTCCACAATCCCCACTAAAGGAACATTTTTTGCTACTCCTAATTTGCTTACCATCCCTACCTTCCCGTTACACCCAACGCCTCACATTCCGACATAGAATTTTCATTTGAGGAATTTTGACATGCCTTGTTAGCTATAGTTATATTAATCAAATGAAAGGAACGTGGCTGGCGACTTTCAATGTAGCTAGGTATATGAAACAATATTTATTTCCAATTTATGGAAGAGAATACAAACCATTTGCAATATTTTTATGGAGAAATCAACCCATTTTGTGACTAATTAATTAATCACAATGATTCATTCCTCTATATTTGTCTGACTCTACAAACTAGTTACTATTCTATTTAGCTACTCTTTCCGATAAAAAATCATTGTTTGCTATTTTGTGCAGCTTGCTGACTCCCATGACAATGATCTCTTGTTAGTAGATGTTAGAGTCCCACATTGCTCAAGGACGTGAGGAATATAGACTTTATATAATGTTAGATTTCTCTCTCGATTGGGTTGGGTATAACTCCTAAATAAAACCCAATACCCATGCTATGTAATGAAGGAAAAATTTAAAAAATAGAAAAAATATTTTAGCTATTTTGAAAATAATATGTAGTTGTTATAGTGCAGTAGGTGAAGTAAGGTGCACCACAAACCATGCAGGAATACATGTGCATCTAATTCTCAAATCATGTTTCTTTCTGTTCCACCACCGACAATCCTACCAAGATCTTTACCATTGCTCCGGGTACCTGGCCATCCCCACTCTACATATCCTTCACTACTCCGCCCACCACTCCCGGAACTATTTCAAATTGTCGTCAACCACCACTCTTGCATTGCATCTACAATTTCAATTTGCAACACTTATCTATAGGAGAACATATCTACTAGATGGAGCAAAATTGGGTTGAAAGAGAAAAAGAAAAGAAAAGGTTGCTAAGAATATTCTCAAATTAATGACGTCTCGTTACATATTTTGTCTTGGTTCTTTCTTTGATTATGCCGATATCAGAACTCTATAGTTAAAATGCTAAATGATCTCGAAATGTTGAGAATCTTTTATTTTTCTAAGCTAAACAATTCCTAGCTTAATAGGTTTGGAAGAAGAGCTGAGACTTAGCTAGTTTTGGGGGAGGACGGTTGAATATACTTATAGCCAAATTACTCAAAACTTTTACATTATGGGTAGACACATTAGATTTAATGACGATCAATTTACAGGACCAAAGAAGAAATTAGGGGGTGGGGGGAAGGAGGTTTCCATTTTGTAATCAAGAACTCGTGTTGACTTTGTGTTGATCAATAGTAGGCAAGATGACGTATCTTTTTTTAATATAGATTCAAGCCACTCAAACAATGAAAAATAAGAAAAGTAGTCAATAGCTAAAAAAGCAACATGTCCGCAAAATCAAAAGCAATAAAAAGAGAAACAAAAACTCAACCAAAGTGATGCAATGAAGACAATAGACCAAGATTTTTTATTTTCTATCCCCATATTGATATTCAACCAAGATTCAAAAAATAGTTTTGATCACGAGGGATAACCCAAGCTATATTCCATTTTTGGGCCCAAATACACCAGATTGCTCGAACTGTAGGTAAAGAAAATGTGACGAATATCTTCAATATCAAGTTCACCGCAACAAGCAAAAATCATCTGATCCCAACCCAAAATGTTTAAAATACAAAGCCTCCCTTTGGTATTCAACCTCTCCACTAGCAAAAATCATGCGAACAACTCTATTAAAAAAGTAACAAGTCCTTTTCAAACCCTTTTCGCAAAATTGTTGCTATTTATCATGGCTAATTGCACATTTCTAGAACATTTCCTAAAAGATTTTACATGTCTTTTTGTTTTCACAATCCCCACTAAAGGAACATTTTTTGCTACTCCTAATTTACTTGCCATCCTTACCTTCCCTTTCCACCCAATGCCTCACATTCCAACATAGAATTTTCATTTTAGGAATTTTGACAAGCCATTATGGTTCCTTGTTAGTTATAGTCATACTAATCAAATAAAAGGAATGTAGCTGGCGACTTTTTGTGTAGCTAGGTATATGCAACAATATTTATTTTCCATTTATTGAAGAGAATAGAAACTATTTGCGGTATTTTTATGGAGAAATCAACCCATTTTGTGACTAATTAATTAATCATTGACATGATTCATCCCTATATATTCATCTGAATCTACGAACTAGTTACTATTTTGTTTAGCTACCCTTTCTGATAACAAATCATTATTTGCTATTTTGTGCTTGTTGACTCCCATGACAATGTTTTCCTATTAGTAGATGTTAGAGTCTCACACTGCTCAAGGACATGAGGAATATAACCTTTATAGTTAGATTTCTCTCTCAATTGGGTTGGGCATAACTCCTAAATAAAGCTCAAGACCCATGCAATGTAATTAAGGGAAAATAAAGAAAAGAAATGGAATAAATATATTTTACTTATTTTGACCATCATGTGTAGTTGTTAAAGTGCACTAGTTGAAGTAATATGTACCACACACCATGCAGAGTACATGTGCATCTAATTACATAGGATACACTCCAATATTTCTCAAATCATGCTTCTATCTTTTACCATTGGTAACCTAACTAGGATTTAGAACAACACTCTGGCCACCTACCTGCCTCCCTTCTGCATATCCACCGCTGCCCCGCCCACTGCCACCATTATTGCACCTACAATTCCAATTTGTAACACTTATTTTTAGGCGAAGGTAGCTACTAGATGGAGCAAAATTGGGTTGAAAGGGAAAAAGAAAAGAAATGGTGGCTAAGAATGTTCTCAAATCAATGACGTCTTATTACATATTTTGTCTTGGTTTTATCTTTGTTTCTTGATTTTACTTATTCAAAGTTAACAAAACCGCAAACGTCGGACACTCCACCAATAACACAAATTAGACATAATTAAATGGTGACATTAAGATAAAAGGAGAAGAAATGAGCACTAAAAATTAAGAAATGAAAATAAAAATTGAATATATTGACAAATGAAAATAATGTATTTAACATACTTTGATCATTTTATGAGTTTAATTTCTATAGCACTGTCATATGCGCTATATGTATAAAAGGATTACAAAAAAAGTATAATTTTTTTATATTGTCCAATGATGTGCCACATCACTACAAGAAATGACGGTTTAATTTGGTTTTAGCAACACTTTCAACCAGCCGCTAAACAATTTACTAGCAGTTTAGAAACACCAGTGTATTCTACCGTTCTAAAACCTTTTAGCAACGGCATGCGACTGCTAGTAGAACTGCCGTTGTTTCCTGACTGGCAACAGTTGATTGTGAACCGCCGCTAAACGCTACACAGGGAAGCTACTAAGTACTAACACCTATTTAGCTGCAGCTTAAAGTTTTTTTATATACTTTCTTGTCTCATAACAATTACCAACCAGCTATTACCTTTTTTTTTTATTACCAAACTAACAATTATACCCAAAAGAAATTATATTAACTTTGAATACGTGCCTAATTGTATGTATTTAAGACATCAAATATATAAAGAAGCTAACCTTTAACAAATATTTAAAGTGATCCATTATATAATATAACAAACATCTTGATGGTTAGCATTGTAAGCTAACCTTTAGCAAATATTTAAATAAATCCATTACATAATCCAATGAACATCCCTAATAAAAGTCCAAAACTAAACATCAAAACATGTAGTCTTCCTTTCAAAAAATCATCTTCCACTCTTATTTGAATGATGATGTTGACCATCATGACTAGCCTCATCGGAGCCAGCAAAATCAGAGAGTTGTTTGTATTTGTTAGTATCATAAAAAATAATTTATTGGAACAGAAAATACAAGGCAATTTAATAGAATTTTAAAATTTAAGAGCACATCATTGACGTAACCATGACAGCTATATCAAGAGGCAAAATTGTTTGCTTGCGCATTTGCAAAATATATTTTACCGATTATTCTAATGACTGCCTTTTCAATCTCTCAACTTCCATCATTGCCTGGAAATTTTGCGCCTCTAATCTCTCAGCTTCTAGTTAAGCTTCTAATTGAGACGAAGCGTTTACTTGAGCGTCTAGTTGAGACCTCATCTGGTTCATCTCTTGAATTGCACTATCAACAAAAGCATTTGAAGACCCCCCATTGGACCGACATGTTGTATGGTCAAAGACCTGAGTTGGACAAGGCCCGAAACTCATTCATGTTGTACAGAATGAGAATCATAGGCCAAATGCTATGGTTAGTGCTCATCTTTCCGAAAGGATTAAACCCATCATAGCCTAAGCTAAGCAAACATTAGACGCATCTGAAGAAAATTCAGGGATGAGGAGTCAAAGTGCTCCCATGTCTTAGCGTCTCTTGGATGCCTCAAAAAGCCATCTGTATCATGCTTACCATCATGCCATTTCATATCAGCAGATGTCTTACTGAAGAACCTTTGCCGGTTGCGGTTTCTTCTTTTCATTGACCCCAGTCGTTGGCGCCGATCTAGATGTTTCGCATCGATTGCATTCATTCAAACTTGTATGCGATCCCGATATAGCCTGCAATCATTTGGACATTCATGTATCTTCTTATAATTAATCCCAAGTTTTCTTATGGTCTTTTTGGCCTCGTACATCAATTATGGGATCTTTGCATGCTCAAAGGCATCACGCAATAGCTCGATTATCATTGACAAGGCCTTGTCACCCATCCTACAAGTGCACTTGATGTGATATAGCTTCACCAAAAAAGACAACTTCGAGTACTTTGAGCATTCTTGATATAGTTCTTGTTCCCCGTCTCTAAGCAACTCATAAAACTCTTTTAGCTTTACCCCTCAGACCCTCATGTAAACGTGACATCCTTGCTTCACCCTTAGTTACCGGTTCGTGCATTGTGCATCTTCACTATCATGTTGTCCAAAGAAGTTGAAAGCATCATAAATCATGTCACACATTGGATCTTCAAGAGATCTCGTATGTTGCGCTTCATGTCTATAACTTGAAGTCTCTCCTGCACCTCCCTTACCATGTAATAACCAAACGGTATAACTTGGTGGGAAGGGTCCTAGCAGCAAGTGATCGTACACCTCTTCTCTAGTCTAGAATAGCCTAAAACGACAATGAGAACAAGGACACTTTATCCTATTATCTGACGACGGATTAGCAAATGTGAAGTCCAAAAATTTCAACAACCCATCCCTATATTCTTGAGTATCTCGCGGCTTTGAAATCCAACTCTTATCCATATCTAAATGATAGATAATATCAATTCAGAGGTAAATTTTTCAGTTTCTGAAGAACAAAATGATGCACATTCAAATTGTCATACAAAGGTAAATTTTCCAAATTAGTCAAATATCAAAATTTGAAGAAACAGTAATGTAAGCATAGACAACACATTGTGTACACGTTCTACCACTTGACTGAGACCTAATATGGCAGCAGCAAAAGAGGATTGAAAATAAGAAAACATCACAATACCCCCCCCCCCCCCAAAAATGATATTATTAGCATGTTTGGTTTTTTTTTTTTTTTTTTTT